>CAAHFI010486907.1:0-17907 GCA_900893395.1 Euglena gracilis
GGGGGGGATTGAAAAGGTGGCTTTGGCTACCTTCCCCCCCCTGACCTCCCTGGGCAGTGGAGTGAAAGAGACCCCCTTTGCTCATTGAAGAAAGGTGCAAGAACCAGCACTCACAATTGGCCCATGTGTCCTTCATGTGGGGGCTTTTCACAAAGGAGCCTTCCCCAACGCCACCCCCCCCACCAACCGCCCAACCACACCCAACAACATTCCTACTGTGATGTGTCGGACCTTTTGGTGTACATATGCCTTACCTTTCTGCACAGGCTGGTCTTGGTGCTTTGTCACACAATGTGCTTTATGCTTGTGGTTTGGAAATAAAGGCGTCACGAAGGAGGATTTTGGAAAAAGGTCGACGGAGGAGGAGAGTTCAAAAACAAGATCATACGCAAGCTGACTCCAAGCAAAAAGGACTCAAAGCTTTACAGCTGCAAATATGCTTTGCCTTTCACTGGCTGACTCTCGCAATAGCTGGATATGAGTGCTACCATCGTCTTTGTTTTATATCAACTCCTTACCAGGGTTGATTTTGCTTCACTCACGTAATAATTAGTTTTCGAACGGGACCCTCCGGCCATAGGGGATGTCCCCTCGGAGAAATTACCCCGAACGAGTTACAGTTGTGAGACCTGGTTTGCAGAATTAAAAAATCTCTGTTCTGCAGTCCGGAGGCGAGTCACGGAAATTCATGCAAATAAACGGAAATCGTTTTTGCAGAATTTCAAGTCAGCTGGGTATAGTCCTGGTCACCGCGTGTGGTTACCGAATAGCCGTATCCGCTTACAGTCTTCAAAGCGTGACCTCCTTTGTCTCAGCCCTTGCGAAATTATAGAAAGACTAGGTACCTGCAGGCGTTTTGGGGTCGTATTACCCAAGGATGTTGAAGATGTTCATATGGACCACTTCAAACCGTACCTCACACTACCGTATGGAAAAGCCGTCTCGTGTTTGCACTTCCAGCCCCGTTACAGATTACCTGTGACTGATAATGTTGTTGTCAAAAAATTATCAATCACAAAAGTGACAAAGGTATGCACCTTTACAACGCCTGCTGGAAGGGGCATGGTCCCGAGGAGGACACTTGGGATCCAGCAACCAGTTTTGTTGGGCGTGTCCAGCAAGATTGGAAGCTGTGGAATAAAAAGCAAAATGTTGATGTTTCCATTACCTCTTTTTGAGAGCCAATGGGAAACCCATGCTGTTTCCTTTTTATCAGTTTTATTAATGATTCTCTCCTTTCCCGCACTTTTTGTTCTTGACAATAGTCTAGGAGTTACGAAGAGTACAGCTCTTACAAAAGTACCTACATACCACTACGACCTTAGCCGAACTACAAAACAGACCCTGGGCAGTATTATGCTGCCCGGTGGACGGGACCATGGCGGAGGACCGCCTTACCAACAACCCACTCACCCTTACCCTCAACAGTATGGTTACGGATACAGTACCCAGCGGCCTGCGCGGACTGCTGCACAGGGATGCCCTGAATAGAGCAGCAGAAGCAGGATGACCTCAACGCCCGCGGGAGCGCGGACCTCTCAGTCATCAGGCTCTCGTCGTTTCCTGGAGCGATAATCCAAAGCACGGTGAAGACGATGTACCGGGTAATGAGTATGAGAGCAAACACAGATCCCGATCACCTCACACAGGCATTGTGGGATCACCACTGCCGTCAACTGTTGGCATTCGCGAATACCCCGCCAGCCCGTGGTGAATGGCCGCCGATGCTGTGATGACCGGTACGGTGTATTACACCGACTCAGCCACGTCGGTGTTTGCGGTGGACATCACAGTGCGTGACCTGGGCATGGGAGTACCGCCTCAGGGAACTCTTCAACTGCTGGTTAGCACTTACACGGCACACCTGCGTGCACACTCCCCCGGATTACACGAGGAAGTGACAGGGGAAGCACCTGTCCGGAGTGCGCACCCACGCGTAAAAGAAAGTGTTTTTTGGTCTGCTGAACGCATGCGCCGGCGAGAGTACCCCCCGCAGGAGCACGTGCCTCAGTACACCGACACTGGGGATTAAGCACCAGGGTACGGCACCAGAGTCTGTTTATTTGGAAAGACCCCTTCATCTCAATACGTCAACCCACAATCTCCACCATCCATTCCGGACACAGTGACAAGACGCCCGGCAGAGGGAAACCCTCACTCGGCGTCTGTACCCTGCCATTAGAGACCTCAGCCGCTGGTGCCGGTGAGCGGTGAGCGGTGCCGGCCACCCAGGTGCGGGGCGAACCCGTTAATCCGTGGTCTGGCCACCCGTTCGGTACGGAGGAGGAGCGCCAACGATATGAATAAGCTGTGGCGATCCAACGTCAGGTTGCACGCCAGAACCCGCCGTCTGTCGGACAGGGGCACCCTGTGCGGGCAGACAGGAAGGCAATGAAAAGAGGAGAATGCCATCAATATGAGACTGCCGTGGCGGATCTAGCAGGCATAGAACCAGATCAACCGATGAGACAACAGGCGGTTGATGTGGCGGAAGCGCCACCAACGCGGCCTGCCACCTCTACCGTTGGCAAAATGACCGCGGCCCGGAAAATCTGACGCCGAAGCCACCGCGCCGCTGACTAAGGTCGGAAAGTCTGCCCACAACGCTGCACATCGACGCTGACGAGGAAACGTTGCCAGTGTCGAAGGTGACGACGTAAACGGGACGTCAGGAAGTCCGATCGAGGAATGGACTTGGAGCAAAAAATGTGCTCGATCGCACGGCACGGAAACCATCAGTCGTCCAGTGTTCACCCCTGAGGATCCTAAATACTGGGATTATTGGACAACGGTGGAGTGGTTGGGCAAAATCAAGGGTAAAGGAGAAGATAAAGGCAAGGGCAAGGGCAAGACAAAGAGAAGGCTGGGACAGTCCCACCTGTCAATGGCGGAGGAGCTACCCTGCCACCTCACGGAAGAGGGGGAAAAGGCCTCTCTGAAGGGAAAGACGGAAAATCTTCCGGACCCGTTGAATGGAAAGGCGGAAAGTCCACCGACCCTTCACAATAGGCGGTGGATTACGACATGACATCGCGTTTAATTACCTTGAGGAAATCTCGGCAGAGATCGAAGTAAATCTTGAATATTTAAAACAGGCAGGAAACGAGATTCACCGACCACCGAGTGCGGAGCTCGATGTGGTGCAGGATCGTATGGATGATCACTGCAAACGTTTTTTCTACAGCACGGAACTTCATGCGTTTTAGGGATACCCTCATTTGGATGAAGTCGTCGTGGTCCGCATGACCGGTTTCTGGGATCTGTGGTTCTGGTTGGGATACCCATGACATAATTTCGGCATGTTCACCAATGGAGATGGCCGATCTTACCTCAGTGATCTGGGGAAATGCCCACATGCTTCCACGTTTGTACCACAGTTGAAGGAAATCTTCAACCACGTCTACTTGTTTGGACCACTGGGTATCCATTGGAAATATTACCCCCTGTCGAAGTATTTCCGATGGCAGGCAACGGTAAAGTTCACCTTAAACCCGCTAATCAACTTTGGCAGTATGTATGGCAACCTTTTCAAATTCCAGGATGTGGACATCGCAAATCCACAAAAATGCAAGATGGATTCCCAGTTTTGCGGTGAGAAACACATTGTTGATTTCTGTGGTTTCGAAGAACGCGGAAAAATGCCTCCGACTGAGGAACATGCGGGCAGCATGGCGCAGTGCGCACAAATCTGCATTATGACCAGAACACCCTGGAAGAGAACGCAGCCTTGAACAAAAAGTAAAGGAATTTTATAAGTACAGCAACTACAAGCTTGACGACTGCCGCCTCACAGGAAAGGCCCGTGGGTCACAAGTCGACGGCGGGGCGATGCGCCTTTCAGCTGAAGAACCAGGGGTGAAATTACCTTACCTCTGTGATACAAACGACCGTGAAAAGGTACTCTTCCCGTTGTTCTCCAAGCATGACCAAAACTGTCCTTGGAGTCTACCACAATGGCCGCCGAAAAAATTCGGCATTACATAGAAAGACTGGTTTAGGGCCGTGTTACGACCCCGTACAGTCTACGCAGAAGGTGCGCATTATATGCCTATCGAATTACAACCGGGGAATGCCCCGCAGGTGTAAGCCAATCACCCACCATGAATTTTTCATCCGGTCAGCCACTCTGTCCAGAATATACTGGCAGAAGCTACAGTGGTTCCCCGCCGAAAGAAAAAGTGCAACCAGAACACCAGTTCCCAATGAATGGGTTTGGGACTGGGTTCTGCCTTATTTCGAGTGCGAAACGCCAGAAACCTGGCTGGTGGACCATCCCACAACACAACCAGTCCAAATGGTCCCGGTGGAAGACCCCCTGGACCCCTGCTCTGATTGCTGGTGGTTATAAAGGGTGTAATCCGAAACGGCATTATAGAGGTCTCAGCGATGGTAAGCTCCTTCATTGATCCCCCCTCCACGCAAACATGGCCGACCTATAATGAAATACACCGGTAGCGGAATACGCTAACCAACGCTGTAGTGGAAGCACTCAGGACGCCCCCCCCCCCACCACTGACCTCGGGTGGAAGCACCCAGGTACTCAATACATCACTGTGCGGACGGAAACGGTGTACGGGTGGTCAGTAGCTCTTATCACGCCGTGAACAGTTTGCTGATGTAAAGACCTTGGCATCCGGTAAGCACTGGCTAGCGGCTAAGTGACGCACAACACACAGTGCGCACGACGTAATAAAAGACCAAAGTGGTCACCTTTCAGCCCTAAGGCACCATAGGGCTGCCAAACAGCAAACGTTCTGCCTGGCCTGAGCAAGCCCTCCACTCCTCCCTACTTCCCCCACACCCCTGCAAAGCTGTCGCCGGCAGTCGGTTCTGCAAGTTGGTATTTATGCTCTAGTGCGGATATGACCACCAAGGCGCCTTGTCCGGGTATGAAAAGGATAGTAACCTTCCAAAAAAAAGACCACCCCCATAAATTGGACCCCCCCAAAATAAGACCGGTCAGAAGCGCCGGAATGTTGAAAATTGGGAAATTTAGGGGAGTGAATCTGCCGTTTTGGGAAATTTTTCACACCATTCAGCATATTTTCTTCTATTTGTCTTGCGCGAATTCTTTGAAAATGGGTCTTTTGGGGTGGATGTTTGGACATTTTGGGGGGTCGAAAAGTTTTACAGCAAAAATCTGTAAAATGGACCCCCCATGAGTAAGAACTCCCCCTGGATTTCCAGCAACCGGCCCATGAAATGACTCGTGATCCTATATTTTTTTGTGGGGGGTTAGCTTTTGGCCCCTTCAACAAGTCTCTCCAGGGGTCTTCAGCGAATGCGCTAGACAAACCCCGCGTGCCTTTGGAACACCCAAACACGGTGGATTGGATGATTTGACAGGAAAGCTGCCTGCCCTGTTTCCCTCGGTGGGCTTTTTTTTGCACCCCTAAGCCGAAACGGCTAATGGGTAACCGCAAAAAGCGGCTAGCCTTTTCCTCGTTTCCGGGGTTTGGGTTGTACCCCTTTGGAGAAAAGAGGTTCGTGCACTGGGAAACAGAACCGGACTGGGACTGTGTCTGATAACCCGAAAGGGACCTGGGATAACCTGGTCCATGAAGGACATCAGGCATAGCCCTGTTTGTTTTACCCCTGGTGTCCTTTGCATGGTTCCAGCATTTTCCAACTTGCCATGTTTCTTGACTTGTTCAGCTGCA
Source organism: Euglena gracilis (assembly GCA_900893395.1). Lineage (NCBI taxonomy): Eukaryota > Euglenozoa > Euglenophyceae > Euglenales > Euglenaceae > Euglena > Euglena gracilis. Next base: position 5,661 of record CAAHFI010486907.1, read on the forward strand.
GGCAAAATTCCCAATCAGAGTGCACTTCAAGACAAGTCCAAGGACACCCAGGTAAGCCCAGGTAAACAGTGCACGTTTGTTGCCAGCTACACAGAAACAGAAGAAATGAACTGAAATTAGGAGTCTCTTTTTTTGAACTAGGGAGTGCCACTGTGAGTAATTACAATTGCCGGGACCAGTGACTCACACTCCCCTCCACGGAAAAATTGCCTGCAATTTTCTCTCGACTCAATTTTAAGGAACGGGTCCTGGCAAAGCCCCTCCAATAATTGGAGCAGGGCCTGCCGTACAAAGAACTGTCAGACGATCCGTAATTACAATTGGAACAATTGTCGAACATCACGACGCCAATGTCCACGGTTCTTCACCAAGGCGAACTACAAACCGAAAGCTCTTCACCGTTGAGCGAGTCCAGGTCTTTGAAATCATAAAATTTTGCAAGTCAAGCACAGCACAAAGCAATCACGGGCAATCAGTCTTTGAGGCACACGGTGATGTCGGTACGAGTTAAAACCCGGCTTCAGGCGACGATCACGTCTCTGGGCCATCCCACACTGGAGAGGAGCGCTGGTGGCAGCCAGATCGAGGGAAGGGCTGGGCCATCACATGCCAGGGGGCTCACAAGTCACCAAACCACTACGCCAATTCCAGAAAGGCAGGACTGGGCCAGCGTCCTTGAGGGGCACACTGGTCACATCCCACTGCTGTTGGGCCATCCTCAGTGGAGGCACACAAACAACACCAGAAAAAAAAAGTATGCCATCCTGTCAGAAGAGGCTCCCTGTCCAACTTACAGAGTCACATGCCAGATTGGCCATCCCCAGCAGAGGCACTCTGTCTGACATTTCCAGGCTGGCCATCCTCCGCAGAAGAGCCTCCATGACCAGCAGCACCAAAATTACGCTTCAGCTGTCTTGCTCGCCATCTCCTCCTTGAACCACTTGTCCGTCTGACCTTGTCATCCAACTCAGCGGTCGAATAACAGTGATCTGGCTTGATAAACTCCTCCTTCATCTGGACCTCCGGTCCCATCAGAACTGCCCAAAAACTTCTGGACACATCTCCGTCAAAAAGTCGAGCCTCCGGCGGAAAAAAAAAACAATCTGTGACCTCTGGACCACACAGCTGGCCAAAGACTTGACTGTGGCTTGTCTTCGACCAACAGGATGACGACATGATCCTCAAACATTTGACAAACTTCTGCAGGAAACCCATGACTTACTTACATCTCTTCTTCCACAAAGACATGAATCTCAGCACTCACGTCTGGTGGCAATTTCAATCTCAGAAAGATGTCATTCAGCATCTTCAATCTCACATTGCAATCTCTGTTGCCTTGCACACACTTGGGCACAGGGGGCACGTTCAGAATGTCCTTCTTCTCGGGATCAGACTGTCGATACCGGGCGCAACCTGATGCACTGTTTATGTGTTTTACCACTGGTGTCATTCGCCTTGTTCCAGCATTTTCCAACTTGCAACTTTTCTTGACTTGTTCAGCTGCAAGGAAAAAACCTAATCAGAGTGCACTTCCAGGTAAGTCCAAAGACATCCAGGTAAGCCCAGGTAAACAGTGCACGTTTGTTGCCAGCTACACAGAAACAGAAGAAAGGAACTGAAATTAGGAGTCTCTTTTTTTGAACTAGGGAGTGCCACTGTGAGCAATTACAATTGCCAGGACCAGTGACTCTCACCTGGGAAGAGGATGTGTACCGGGCACAATCCCAGGTATTTAGGAAATCTGCAGAGGCGGATCTGTTACAGTCTGACGTCTGTGTATGAGCCCAGCCTGACGATCGTGGCATTTCCTATGGGAACGCGCGACAAGTATCACACGTGCCTGAATGACCTTTTTTCTTCACAGGTGGTATTCTATTCTTCACACTCTGATTGTTTTCAAGCAAGAGGAAATTCCTTATAACAAACCGGACACCACTGCAAAGGAAAGTCCTTACACAGTGACGTGACTTGGACTTTGCCCTAGCATAGAGGAATTTGGATAACTAGGATAAAGGATTTGGTGCTGCAAATATTTCTCCTCACCCGAGGAGGTGAGCACGAGGAGAAAGAAAAAAGGGTTTTCCGGGACGAAAGGGGCAAGGTGGAAGCATTCTCAAACTGACACTGCCCCCTGGTACACAAAGCACCCATTTCCCAAAAATTAAAGGACAAATTATAAGAAATAAAAGTTCTGCTGGTCACCTGAGGAGCAGACCCTAGCCCCAAAGTGCAAACAAGGATTTGCACTCAGACAGCAAAATCCATGCCTGGTGGGGGGCTGGACATTCGAACAGGAAAATTTGTGCAGTAATTTGGGAGGGAAAACTCCATTTTTGCACGTAAATGTCAGAGAATTAAGTGCAGCAATAAGCAAAGTAAAAAGCCTCAGCCAACAAAGAGAAACCGTGTCCCAGTCAGTGGACAATCAAGTAACTTACCATAACCTAACAAAAGGAGGGTAGGGCAGAAAAGACCCCTTCGATTACACGTGAGGAACCTTTTTCAAGTGGTGAATGGAGCACAAAATAAACCTGCAAGTAAAGTGGGTTCCTTCAAAGGAATGCCTTGCATACCCAAAAGACTGGTGGGAAGTGGACAAGGGGGATTATTCACTGGACCACCAGTGAAGTTTTCAATGGCCGAAGCAGCAGTTCAAAAATTCACAAGCCTGAACACAGACCTTTTCGCCTTACCAGGCAACAAAAAACCGCCACAATTTGTGGCCAAGAGGCCCCACTGGGATGCCACAGCAGTGGATGCCTTACAATGTCCACTGGACGACACGGGTGACCTTTATGCAAACCCCACCTGGTCTTTAATCCATATTAATAATATCAAAGTTTTGATGCTCACCCCCAACTGGGATTCAGCCACATGGTGTCCCAGTTAATAAAAATCAAAGTACAAGGTACCCCCTGCATGAAGATCACCCCTCTCCATGGTTATGTTCACCAATTGCTGGCGGGAAAAATGCCACCCCTCAGGTGGCCCCTGCTTTGCATTATTTGCTCAGGCAAATTGTGGATGGGAAACAAGTATGGAGTAAGACCATTGATGGTTTCCTGGGTAGAAACACCAGTTGAAAACGTTATCAAAGACGTTTCACACTTTTTTTGGGTCATTTTGGACAAAATGGAGGTACCCCCATGAAGCCACCATTGACCAAGTGGTTGAAGCTTTAGTTCAACTGTTTAAATTCTCAAAGTCGGAAGCACACAACGGGGTACGCAGTGCTATGCATTTATCCCTGGATTTGGTGGCATAAGGTTCTATGCCATATTGACACCTTATAAAAGGCTTTGAAACCAAAATTTGTAGAAATATGGTGCATTCTGGGATCCCCTCTCATTCATCCTGGGGCTGTCACAGTCACACCTGCCATCTGATACGTGTGCGTTGCGTACACAACTCGTTTTATGTTCACTTATCCTATGTTTATACAGATCATCTCGTTTGGCACGGGTACAAAGAATCCCCAGCATGTTTGGGGGGGGTACTGTCCATCACAATCAAACGTAAACGTCAAAAAAATCAGTAGTGGGAGAGATTTGTATCTAGTCCCCACTGCCCAGAAATCAGTCCCCTTCATTTGATGATGTCGTATGTGGAAGCATTACGTTTCTTTTTGAAACCTGGGGCCCTCCTTTAAGTTACGTTGAACCCACTCTGTAAAGCCGTTGATGCAGATACCATTGCATATATAACCAGAAACTTTCTAGGCAAGCGAGGGTTACCCCCCGCACTCCACCAGGGAGGCAGGGGGGTTAGTAAAAACGTTGGGCCTTTCTGCCCAAGAAGTGTGTGAAATTGGTCAGTGGAAGGGAGTGAAGGCTTTTAAAGCCCACTATCAACGACTTGTCGCCGAAGGTGCTTTAGAAATGCCTTTGACCCACCTTTTTTCAGTGCACAATCCGGCCTCACAAAGGCAAAGTGCGGAGCACGAGGTTTCTCCTACCCACGCGAGGAAGACCGACGCTCTGTTCTGGTGTTTTTGGTGCGCGTGGGGGTGCTTCTTACTGTGTGTTTGTTGCCGTTGTTGGCGATATTGGGGCCTCCTCCGACACCTTGGCGAAGCTGAACCGTCGTGACCCCCCCATTCGCATTGTCGCTTGGAAGAATTTCCTACACGGGTGGGGATACATGTCTCTTTCTGTTGTGTTTCTGGGGGGGGGTTGGGGTCTCTTTCCTGGTGGCCGCTTTTCTGGATGGGATGTCTGCCGTTTTCTGGTGTTTTTCTGGGTGGAGGGGTTGGGTTCACCATCTTCTTGTGCTACGCCCTCTTGGTCTTCGTCCCCCTTCCTGTGTCGGGGGGGGGCGTCCGGGACCATTCGGGGTCCGCAGTGCGAGATGGCCCACTCTGGGCTATAATTGACTTGATTTTTTACCACAACTCCAGTCCTCAAATAATGCGCTTGGAAGGCCCCAAATATTTTGACTGACACATTTGCTGAACTTCCTCCACCTGCAAACCAGCATTTTTCTAGCATAAAACCCCAGCCCCTCCGGTGCTGTGGGGTTTCCAATGGGTGGTGTCCACACCTCTCGCATAATTTCCTTTGTCAGGGAACTAACTCCTTCTGAGGACAAAGGCCTTTTCCCATCAAAAGACCACAAATTTCTCTTTGTGACCAACCGTATGGGCTGTCCTCCCCACATGCTCTTGCAAAAAATGCCAGGGGCTGATGAGTGGGCTACAGGGAAGATTCAATACCTCCTCCCACCTGGGGTACTGCCTCCCTTTCCTTTGCAATAACATTGAATCGCCCCAGAAAACGAAACCAACCTCTCAATCTTTAATTCACAGGGGGTTCTTTGTCCAAAAAGTTCTTCAGGGCATCATGATCAAAAACCAAACAACCGGCAAAAAGTTGTTCAAGTGCACTACAACTCTTTACAAACATTGGCGAATGAAGGCTGCAAAAATAATTTTTTACAATGTTGAAGCCATTTTGGATCACAGCGTCAGAAATGGTTGTAGATTTTTGACAAAGTGAGAGAATAATACAGTGCCTTCATGAAAATGGGAACAAGTCAGAAGATTTCGTTTTGCAGGTATAAGGATGAATCCAGCTTTTCACAATTACATTCAGGAGAATGGTTTGCAAGATGTTTTGAAGAAAGCGCAGATGAATCTGAATACCCAACCCAGTCCAGTTTTCACAGTCAAAAATGTTCCATGAAATGTGGTGCATTTGGCCTCAGAAAATGACCCCAGCACGCACAACCAGCCAAGAAAGCAGAATAACCCCTCTCTTCTAATTACCAGCCCAGCTGCTGAGGAGTAGGATGTCTGGGTGCAGATTCCACAGGGCCAAGAGACACTTAGATCTTGCATCTATAAGTGGAATCAGCCTGAAAACTTTTGGCCAAAAAGGCCAGGCCTTGATTCTGCCAACAGGTTCGCCAGCACCAGCCCACCACCCACGACAAGTTACATGATCATGTTCAACATCATGTTCTAATTCATCGTGATCATTTTCAAGTTGATGTTTTTGTTCATCATTTTGTTGAATGTTCCCACCCGTATGTGTTTCATTTCGGCTTTTCGGCCTTCTTTGCCATTTTTCTCACTTTTGGCTGGCAAAACGACTTTTTCGCCGTTTTGCCAATGGCGAAACGGTTTTTTTGCAGTTTTGCCAACGGCAAAACGGCTTTTTTGCCGTTTTGCTTACGGCTAAACGGCTTTTCGCCGTTTTGCTGAAAAACCGTTTTGAAACAAAAGGGTTTCTGATGTGTGGGAACAAAGATGAAGTCGTCGTTCGTCATTTTGTTGTTCGTTCACTTTGAAATTCCTGGATTTTTTGTTCTTTGTTGGATTTGAAGTTCATGTCTGTTGTATTCATTTCAGAATGTATTGATTATGACTTTTCCACGTTTTTGTGTGTCAGAGTAAGAGGCCAGAGAGATAGCAATGATTAAAGAGAAATATAACACCCCAGCAGCCACAAACGACACACACGGGCTGGCTCAAGAAAAAAGATTTTTTAATTCTCTTACACCGCCTCTCACGAAAAAGAAGTGAACATTTGATGCCGAGACTTTCACGGCCCACGTTCACGACTCCAAAAAAAGGACTTTAGCCTGAGGTTTCAGCTAAGTCTTTTGAGCACCCAATTGAGTGTACTTGGTGATGGTTTCCCCCACCAAGGGGAGAGATTGAAAAGATGGCATTGGCTACCTTCCCCCCCCCCCTGACCTCCCTTGGCAATGGATTACAAGACACCCCCTTTTTGTTCCAACAACCCCTGGTGCACGAACCCTTTACTCAGAATTGGCCCATGTTTCCTTTATGCGGGGGGGCTTCCCACAAAGGAACTTTCCCCACGCCCCCACCACCATTTATTACCAACCGTCCCAACCACACGTGGACATTCCTAACATGACGTTGGACACTTGTTGTAAATATTATCTTACCTTTTCTTGCACAGGCTGGTCTTTTATCTTCAAACGGTTGTGTTTTATGCCTGCTGGAGAGTGCGGGTGACAGCGGCCAAAGGATGATTTGCAAAAGGTCGAAGAAGAGGAGAGTTCAAAAACAACGATCCTACGCAAAATGAGTCCAAGCATACGGGCTGAAAGCTTTTCACCACCCAACACAGTGACGGCCAAGTCCATAGACAAGTATGATCAGGAAGGCAAGGATGCAAAAGGGGAGCACCATCACAGGTCGAGCAGACCCACCCCCTTTTTCTCTGTACCCCCCTTCTAGGGGGCAAATGTTCAATCCCTGCAAAGGCTGTGGCAGCCTTTCAATAAATATCAGAAATCCAACGGGTTCAAGTTAGGATCAAGGGGAAACCCATCGACATGGCTATGGCAGCCATCATTCAACAGGGCCTGTGGCCCAGATTCAAGGCTGTGGTAGCCCCCATTTAAGAGGAAGAGGGCCCAGGTGTAGGGTTTGGCAGCCAGTATCCCAGCCTGGAAATATCTCATTGGGGAAAGGTACGTCCAACTTTCCCCTAGCACCCTAAAAAAAAAACCCAGGGGTAGCAAGTCAATGCCAGGACGGCTGGCATTAAAGCCCTCCCCAAACCTATGCCAAGGAGGCTTATCTTGGATATCAAGTGGGACAAAAACGACACAACAAAAGCCCTGCGTAGAAGGCCAGTGGAGGCCAGGCAGGCCTGAAGGCCAGTGGAGGTCAGGTGGCTATAAAGACCAGTGGAGGCCACTACATTCAAGATCATCCACACCACATCAGCCCTTGGGGGGAAGGGAGGCCTAAGATGGCTTAGACAGGGCACCACCAGAAGGTAATCAGCCCAGACCCTCCAGAACTATATATGTACCTCCACAGTGCAAACACAGACCTTCCCCCATCAATCAAAAGCAGGGAGAAAGCCTGTCTTTGAGAAGCCCTATGACAGGGCCAAGATGAAGATTGTGCATATACCAGGAATGAAGAATGTGTGGTATGATTGGTTGTCAAGGAGCTATTCAGACCAACAGTTTAACGTCGAATTCGAAAATTTGGCAAAAGATGTATTCGAAGAGATGGACTCGCATTTGGATTCTTCTTTGCAAGTTTTGTCGTTTGAGATGAAAGACTTCAATTTTCAATTGGATTACCCATCTAGTGTTATGCCGACACTTGAAAAAAATTGGAACCATGGAAAGCTCAAGTCATCGATGATTGTTTGTGGTTCAAGGCCAGAGACAAACTCTGTTCTGAGCGAAAATTGGCTATTCCTAAAGTTGGTCTTCCTCAAGTCTCGTCGCAGCTTCATCGAGCTCATGGTCATCCCAGTCCCGAACGTACGCTTTTGTCGTTTCTCCAATATTCCCATTCATCCTGCTCAAGAAAAGATTTTTTCAGTTTGTTTCGGAATGTTTTGGGTTCGTGTAAACCTGTTTCATGTCAAAGCCAAGTTCACAAGCAGATCGTGGACTCCTTGGTTGTTTGCAAATTCCTCCCCTTTGCAACGACATCGTTTTTCTCTATGTTGTCGCCATTGAGGAATTTTTTTTCGATTACGCTTTTGGCATTGTGGACGGTTTGATTCGGTTTTGTTTCTACCTCCCATGCCCCAAATTAATGACGGGTGATAAAGTCTTGGAGACGACTTTGAAAGAATGAGTGGAAAAATTTGGTCGCCCCAACGAGGTTTTGAGTGACAATGGCATTCGCTCCAAGTCAAGTTACGGTTTTGACCAAGAGGAATAAAGGAATAAAGGTTTTGTTTTCCTTTTCGAGGCATCCTTCATCAACTTGTTTGACAGAAAGAGAAAGTACTTCGTTTGTGCAAACATTGAGGTGTCTTGTGCATGAAACGGGTACGAAAGATTGGCCGAAGCTGCTTCCGTACGTCAATTTTATGATGAACAGCCAGATTTCAAGTTCGACGGAATTTCTCCATCGGAACTTTTCCTCGGCCGATCTCCATGAAGATCCGAAAATTTTGGGGAGCCGTGTGAAAGCCCGCCTGTCCACAATTGTATTTTGAAATAGCCATTGATTCAAGAAAAGGCAAGTTTGACGCTGAAACATCTCAGAAGTTTCGCGACGGAGCGGAAAAACAAGGTTCAGAAACCTGCCGTTTGTGAAATTGGTCATTTTTTTCTCGTCCACAAGTCTCAATGGCCCCAGAGAAGAGTCGAAAAGGTCGCCAGTTCATGGTTTGGGCCCTACACTTTGCAAAATTGAACTTTGTGTGGAAAAAATCAAAACACCCGCCAAAAGTTCTTGTTCTAAAGTTGAATCCCGGGACCTTGTGGGACACTGGGCCGGAACCGAAATTAACTTGGGTAACTGTGAATTAGCGCACCCTCTTTGTAAATACCTTGCGTTTCGAATCCTTGAGGGACTTGAGAGGGGTCCAATGATTGCCTTTGGACAATAGTACCACCTCCCCCCCCCGTTGGAGGCATCGGTAATGGCAACCGTTTCTCTACAAGACCGTGGTACACCTAGCGGCACCGCATCCAAAAGTTTTTGGTTAACGTCCTCGATGAGCTTTTTCTTCTTTTTGGGTCCAAACAAATCTTGAATCTTTCTTGAGAAATCCGCACTTGAAAATGTGAATGCCTTGACATGGCGACAACAAAAAGTTGCAAACTCCCAAAAATGCATGGAGTTTTTTTTAAATATTCACTTTGAAATCCACCAAGGCTTTAATCTTTTTCTAACTTGGCCTCCATGATCCCCGTTGAACCGAAAACCCAAGGTACTCAGGGCTTTCTTTCAAAAAGTCACACTTGGAAAATTTGATTCGAAGTTTGTTGTTTTTTTCCCCTATGAAACGTTGCTCCAACAAAAACAAATGTTCGGGGACGGTCGATGTTCCCACCCCGACATCATCGATAAATTCTGCCACAAAACATTTCCCTTGGCCGGTTTTAGTTCCAACAAATTTGCATCCTTTAGTTTTCTATCATTTCCAAAAATCGCCCTTTCCATGAGTTCTTTAAAAATTGAGGGGGAGGCTTGAATTACATAATGCATGTAATTCCATTGCCAAATTTGACCATTGGTGGGAACAGATGCGGTGAGTTCTTTTGCCGTTTCACTCAAACCGACTTGCCAAAACCCACTTATTAGGTCGCACTTTAATTTTCATCGACATTGGGCTAATTTTTTGACCATTTGTTCCCTGTCTGAGCGCGAGACAGATTTGAGATTTATTTTCCACTAAGTTTTGTCAGAACAAATTAGCACTTGCCTCACAGAGATTTTACGGATTACATTTTTCACCGCCAAGCTGGCAAACAGTGTACAAGTTTTTGTGGGACTCTGACCTGTATTCAAGTTTCAAGTCTTGTCTTCTGGGGTGCTGTGTGGGGAAATTTAGGAAGAAGGCCCCTGAAGGCAGAAAAAAAGTTGGTTTGGCCAGAAGTATGATGTGGTTAAAATATCTGGACACTGGACCATCCCCTAAGTAAAACATGTTTTGTAAAAATGCCGAATGACTGTTTACATGGCCATTGATTTTTTTGTATTGACCCACAATCGTGTTAGATTGGATTTCCTTCTTCTCCACGAAAAATATTTCAGAACAATTGGTTGGGGTCTTTCTTTTGAGGTAGCTCTGCACCAACCCACTTTTCACCAATTCATTCAGTGAATTTCCATGGCATCCTTTTCGCGCATTGGCCTATATATTGGCACGGATCACCCTCCCCTTGAACTCACCCTTGAGTTCCAAATCCAATCGGACGAGTTGAGAACTCGTGCCGGGGCTTAGGAGAGGACCAAGAATGTTGATGTATTTTCAAGGTTTTCACGGTCTAGGTCACCTTCCAAATCACAATGAAGATTCTCCGTTTCCTTGTCGAACAAACCCTCTTTTTGTGGAACGGGGATCTGTTGCAAAAGTATTTGACACATCTTGGACAATTCTTGATCCGACACAGTGAAGGGTGAAGAGGCAGTACCTCGCTCTTCCATGCCGTCGGTTCCATTGGTGTCGAAATCAACATCTTCATTTCCTTGAACCAAATATGGTTAAGTGTTGCAGTCCTTCTCGGTGAAGCTCAAAACCACTTCCGTCGATAGTTCGGCTCCGGATTGTGTTGCACTTGAAACTTTCTTCGTCCGAAAAGGTGAGTCATGGGGCAAGGATGCGATTGGTGAAACGGGAGGAGACAATGGGATTTCATTAACATCCATTTCAATCTCCATTTCCGTGCCCCCCACACTCACTTTGTGGTTTTTTTTGACTTCATTCGCCAAATTCTCCAAATCCCGTTTTCAAAATTTCCTCAAAATCCACTTGACAGTCTTGGGGTCCAACTCCGGAATCGGGATGCCTTTTGACTTGGAATACAAAACCAAAAAAAAAATGAATTCCAGTGTGGGTCTGGCTTTGCTTTTTCTTGAAAATCGGAACGGTACGTTTCCATGCCATTGGGGACTTGAATTTGGGCAATGGAGAGCTTTTTCAAAATTGTCCTCCAATAGCAATCTCCACAGTCCGGGCCAACCAAAGTCATCCGGAGAGGTTCCATGGCAACCTTGGTCAAAACTCGGTGGGGTACCGAAAATGAGGGATTGGCCCACAAAATGGCACTTTCCTTTTGTTCGATTTGACTCCAATCGTCGAAAAACGCGTTGTTGGCCCCAGTGCAATACCGACTCTCTTGAAGTTTCTGTGGTTTGCGAATAAACCCACCTTGATGCCAAACGGGTCAATTTCCAAACGAGAAAGCACCTCATTTTTGACATTGGGGACAAGCGTGTAACTTTCGCCTTTGAAAAGTCGGTATATTCAGTGAATCCTTGAACTTCCGTTTTCTTTCAAAAGATACCCTCTTTCCTTTCGCGAGCAACTTACAAGGGGGTGGTTGTACCAAAATGACACCCACTTTGTCATTGGTCAAGAAATCTATGCCCAAAACGGCTTCAAAGGCGTTTGTTGGAATGACCCACACCTCTTGCTTCAAAATGCTCCAAACAAGTTGGGGAGTGAGCTTGGTGGTTCCATCCGAAAAAAAAATGACATCTCCATTTCCAACTTGGATGGGGAAAACCATCGATGTTCTGATGGCACCTTGTGGAACACATTTCCGGGCATTGGCACTTTCGCTGCACCACTGTCGATGATGGCCTTGAGGGATGATCCGTTGATGGTGACATTGGTGATGAGGGATGTACCCTTCAAAATGTGGACTGTGTCAATTTTCCTCTCGTTGGGTGAATCGGGTTGTTGTGTAGGAGTTTGTGAGGGTGGGGGTGAAATTTTCTCCTTTGCTTCAAGGTTTTCTTTCCTGTTTTTGTTTTGTCCAACATTTGTCCTCATGATGACCTTTCGGCCCACAAAAATTGCACCACAGAGAAACAGAAAACTGTGGGGGTCCAGGTAGGTTGGACCTTGCACATTGCAAAAACTCTTGCCTTTGCCCTTGCCTTCGCAAGACCACTTACTTTGCCCTTGGGGAAAACTCCTTTGCCCTTTCCTTTGCCTTGCACCGGGGAAAACCCTGAAGCCTTGGAAGATTAAGTAACCTGGAAAACAACCTCGTGCAAGTCCCGTTGGTATTTTTGTGGCTGGTGTGTTTCGTGGAGAGTAAGCATCGAAAGCTTCTTTTGAAGATGACGTTCCAACCAATCTTCTTGGGCCTTTTCAAGCAAGCAAACTTTCAGTCAGTCATAAGTTTCTGTCCTCCTTTTGTAGTACCTGTAGTACCTGTAGTACCTGTCTTTTTTCAACCCAGAAAACATCTTGGGGTCCATTTCCTTGGAGAGGTAGAAGTACGTTTCCTGGTCTCCCAAAGCTCCCTTTGACATTCTGGCTGTCACCTCCTCAAA
>CAAHFI010492275.1:0-12928 GCA_900893395.1 Euglena gracilis
GGGGTTGCCCCTCCTGAGGTCCCTGTGAAGGGACCCCTGGCGGCGCAACCCGCGTAGGATCGTTTAAATTTGAGCCCATCGGGCCCACCTGGTGGGGTTTTTCCCCTTGGAGGAAAAAGTGGGGTAGGGGTGGGTGTTGGCAGGTGGTGGTTGAAAATGACATACTTTTCCTCAATGAACTTGAATTGAATAATCTGGTCAATGACTTGACTTGTTTGCTTGAACTTGTTTGATTGTTTGTTGATTGCAAATGCAAAACAATTGAATGCCAAACAAAGTATGTGAACAGAGAAAGAGCCCTGTGAACAGAAAATGTACAATTGGAGGGGGGCTACAGCTGGGGGGGCTACTTGGTATACTTTGCGCAATTCTTAATGAATTGCGCCATCTGAGCGCCCACCAAGGGGGTGCGCATGCTTGCGCAAAGCCCAGCAGGGCTTGCGCATCCCCTTGGGGGTTGCCTGTTGGCCCCCTCAACTGCCCCCTCCTTTACCTTCCCTTGGCTTGTCAAAATGGGCTGTGGGGCCCCCTTGGGGCCAGTGGGGCCTCAAAAGGCCCTTGGGGGCCTTGGAGCCCCCTCGCGGCCCTTCGTGGCCCCTTTGGGCCCCCTTGGGACCCCTCCTTGGGGCGGGCACCCTCGGACCGCGCACACTCCCCTCCTCAAAAAAATTGCCGTGCAATTTAAATTCGACTCCTTTGCCGGTCCGAGGTGCCGCCCCCCCCCCTTTTGCTTTCCCGCCTCTGAAAAAATTTGTATTTTTTTCTTGTTGAAACGCACAAGCGGTGGCGCCACGTGCCGTGTGTGGCGCGTGCTGTCGGGGAGGGGGTACAAGGGAGGGGCGAGAAGGGGGACGGGCGCCTCCGGGCTCGTGACCCGGGGAGGCACCGCTTGGGGCCCCTCCGCTCCCCCTCCGGTCCCGTGAGCCTTCTTGGCCCATGGGTAGGGGCGGACTGCCCCCCCCCCCAACACTCGATGCCAATGTGTAATTGTGATTCCCCCCCCAGGCCCCGCTTGGCCCGGGGTGGAAAGCTCCTGCATGTTGGAAGGAAACATTTGACCAACCCAGCAGGGCCGCCCCGCCTTGCCCGGTATCCCGGGGCCAAAGGCCCCCGGGGGCTTGGCAGGGGTGCGTGCTGGAGGGGGCGCCGGGGAGGCGCCTTGGGTGGGGCCCGTTCCTTGGAGGAGGGGGCTGCCCCCCCCCCCGTGGAGGGGGTCGGGGCTGCCCCCCCCCGCGTTGTGGGCTGGGCCGCCTTGGCCGTGGCCCGTCCTCTTGAGAGGGGGGCTGGGGCTGCCCCCCCCGCTCCCTCCGGTGTGGAGGGGGTTGGCGCTTGCCCCCCCCTGGCGTGGTTAACTTCAAAAATTGGCCGACGGGGTGTATTTTTTAAAAAATCGGCAGGCGCCCCCCCCCTCCCCCGGTGGTGGGCCGAGGAGGGGTGTGGACGACCGCAAAAAAATCGGTTAAAATGGTAGGTGCCCCCCCCCCGGCATGGTGGGCCGAGGAGGGTGTCCGCCGTCAGCCCCCCCGCCTTGGCGGGGCCCTCCAAAATTCAAAACTGAAATCGAAAAAGAAATCAAACCGGTGATGTGAAGGGCAGAACTGAAAGAATGCAGGGGCTCGAGGCCCCCCCTTGGGTCCTAGCGGCCTCGTGGGCCCCCTCGGCGCCCGGGTGCCGCACCGTGCGGTGTTGAGCACGTGCGGCGAGTGGGCGCCGGGGGGCACTCGCCCTGGGCGGGCGCTCTGTGGCCGCGGGTGTTGGGCGAGGCCAGCCCTGGGGGGGGAGAATGTGGGCCCCCAGGGGCCCTTGGGGATGGGAGCCCCCCCCCCGTGCAGTTGTGTGGCCTCCTCGCCCCGCCCGGGCGTCCTGTCCCCTTGAGAGGGCCACCAGGCCCCCGGCTTCTGGGGCCACCGGCCCCACGCCCGTAGCCAAGGGGCGGTCGCAGGGGTTTGAAATCTGAATTTGAAATTGAAGTTGAACCTGCGAAGACACAAATAACAATCACACAAACAAAATCAGAATCAGGGCCAGGGACGTAGGGGTGCTCCGCCACCACCACAGTCCCCGTACCCAACTTCCCCCCGCTTCCACCTCAAACCCTCCCCCTATTGCCTTCGACCCCGCCCCCCTTTCCTCCCGGGGCGGAGAAGTCCCACCACCTCCAACGGGATCCCCTTGGCTGCACAATAGTCCACCACATCCTCGTTGTAGGATGGGAAGAAATCCGACCATGGCAGCCATTGGAGATCCGTCGGATCCCAATTTTTCCACCTCACCTGAAATTCCGGGACGCCCGTTTCCGGGTTGTTCCGGCTGCCCACGATCTCCTCCACCACCCACTCATCCGGGCCCACCTCCAGGGGGGCCGCCTTGTCGTTGAAATAGAAAAGTGGGAGGGGGTCGGTGGAGAACTCATCCTCCGTGTGGAGCTTGAGCTGGCTCCGGTGTGCCTCTTGGCGGGCCCCTGGGCCAGCTCCACCACATAGGAGTGGCGACCCCGGCGGGCCACCACGTCCCCCTTTTCCACTTGGTGGCCAACTTGTCTGTGCCCGGCTGTGTCTCGGGCGGTACCACACCTTGGCACCGACCTCCAGGGGAGGTGGGTCCCTTCTCCTGGCGTTGATGGAAGCCCACCTTTGGCGTGCAGGCATTCAAGGTTGAGGCCACCTTCTCGTCCATAGCCCGCATCCGTGCCATGAAGTCGGCTGCCCCCTCGGCCTCTCGTGGGGGCTGGTGGGGCAGGCCTTGGAGTGGCCGGTGCCGCCCGAAGACCACCTCGTAGGGCGACAAGCCGGACTCCCCTGGCACATCGTGCAGGTGCCGGAGGGCCTTGGGTAACAGCACCACCCATGAGGCCTCCTTCTCCGACAGGTCAGCGATGAGCTTGGACAGGGTGTTCATCACCCGTTGGCCTGCCACCTCTGCCCGACCGTTGGCCTGGTGGTGGTAGGCCTGCCCGTAGGCACGCCTCACCCCCATGGCGGCGCACATTGTTTGCCACCAAGCCGAAGCAAAGTGGGGGCCACGGTCCGAGGTCACCACAGAGGGCACCCCGAACATGTCCCAGTGGCGGAACATGGCCTTGGCCACCACCTCAGCTGTCAGGCCCTTGTACTTGTGGGGGGTGGCCACTGTCCACCCACTCTCACGGTCCACGCACAGGGCCAGATAATCATACACCTGGCCCTCGTGGGTCACCTCAGGCATGGCGAACAGGTCCACTGCCACACTGTCCATGAGGAACGGTGGCACAGGGGTGGCTTCGAGAGCACACTTGAAAGGTGCTCGAGAGGGGTCACAGGCTTGGCAGATTTCACATTGCCGCTGGATGCCTTGGGTGATTTTCTCTGCCCCCCTTGGATCTGCGAACCTGTACCACCGCCCCATCTGGTGCCAGAGCCTGGAGGCTCCTGGGTGGCCCGCGTCCCCGTGGTGGGCCCGGACCACGAGCCCCATCAGGCTGGTGGGCACACAGAGGAGCCCGTCCGTGTACATTTTGTCCCCGTACAAACGGACTCCCTCAGGCCAATCTCCCGCAGGGGCCTGCACACTTGCATAAACAGGCCCCCACACGGGCATTTTCGTATGCCCGAGACCAATCCCTGTCCATCACTGGGATGGAGGGATCCTCCTCCACCTCCTCCTGGGTGTGCACCCCCGTGTCTGGAGAAAGTGAAATTGGTTCCCCCACAGGTTCCCCGAGATCCCCCCGTGGGGATCATCGATGGGGGGGTGCTGCAGGTCCTCACTCAGAACTCTTCGCCCCGGTTGGTGTTCCTCAGGTCCCCCCCTTCTTGCCGGCTGTTCATTCCCGAATTCATCCACGAAAAGATGGGCACGTGGGGAACCTCGTGTCTCCCGCGTGTCCAACCCAGGTACCCCAGGTCCCTCCCCTCCCATGAGGATGGGACCCGAATCTCCCGAGGGGGCGTCCACAGGCCCCTCCCCCCCTGTGGGGTCAGGGCCAGGGCCCCCTGGCACTGAATCCTCAGCCCCCTCCCCCTCTGTGGGGCTGGGGCCAGGTCTGTGCTGTGCTGCTGTGTCTCTCCCACTGCGTGTTGTTACCGCCACGTGGAGTTCCTCCCCCCGTGCGGTGTCCCGCATTCCGCTCTTCCCTCCGTTCTTCTTCGATCATGGCCCTCATTGCCTCATCATCCTCCTCGCTCCCGTGGAGGCTGATGTCGGCAAATGCCTTGGAGGCAGGATATGCCCACTGCTGAGGGCATCCGCCACCACGTTTTCCTTTCCCGGGATGTAGACCACGTGAAGGTCAAACCGGGAGAACATTTCATGCCAGCGTCCCCGCCTTCCCGCAGGTCCGCTGGGCGTGTCCAGGGTTTCCTTGGCCCAGGCCTCCAGGGACTTGTGGTCCGTGAGGACCAACACCGGCTGCAGGCCGATGTAGGAGGCCCATTTTTGGAGGGCCAGGATGATGGCGTAAGTCTCCTTCTCTCGCGGAGACCAGCTTTCACCTGCCCAGCCGTGAGTTTCCTGGAGCAGAAGGCCACAGGCACGGTTTTCCGTGTGTGGCCTCCACGGCTGTGGGCATCCCCTCTGTTGGCTCCAAAAACTGTTCAGGGCTGCCCCCACCGCCTTGTCGCTCGCATCAACCCGGAGAATGAATGGCTGGTCCGGGTTGATGGTGTGGAGCTCCAATCCCCGGAGGAGCTCCTGCTTCAGGGCGGTGAAGGCCTCCCGTTCCACTTGGCCGAATTTCACAGGTTTTTTGCTGCCTTTTTTCCCTTCCACACGTCCCACCTTGAGGAGTTCCATCAGGGGGGCTGCATACCGGGCATACTCCTTCACGTAGCTGGAGTAGTAGTTGGTGAAGCCCAGAAAGCCCCTGAGGGCTGTGATCGTGCGGGGCTCCTCCCACTTCTCCAGCGCCATGAGTTTGCCCGGGGCTGGCCTCCGTTTTCCTCCCCCCAGGATGTGGCCACAGAACTCCACTTCTCTTACGAAGAAGCGGCACTTGTTTTTGTCCACGACCAGGCGGTGTTCCCGCAGTGCCCCCAACACTCGCCTTATGTCCTGGTCGTGTGCCTCCAGGGTAGCTTCCTCCGTGCCACACCACTCGGTCCCCACGATGATGTCGTCAACATATGGGTTGGCGACATCAGCCACATCCCTCAGCGAGTAGTCGATCACCCGCTGAAAAATGGCCACTCCATTTTTCAGGCCCATCACGACCACACACCACTGCTTGGACCCTCGGGGGGTGCTGCAGCAGGTGTATGGGCGTGAGTCTTCGTGCAGGGGCACCTGATGGAAGGCATCCTTGAGATCAAGGACGGAGAACAGGTACCTCCGTCCCTGGTTCACCAGGATGTCTTCAATCCTGGGGAGGGGGTAAGCATCCGTCACTGTGGCCTCGTTTAATGCCCGGAAATCCACAACCCCACGCCACTTCCCCTGTTTCTTGGCCACCACGAATGTGGGGCTGCTCCAGGCACTTGGCACCCCCTCCTCCACCTTCTTGTCCCGAACCCACTCATCCACAGGTCACACAAGGCCCTGTGCCTCTCCCCCGTCAGGTGGATGGGCCTCTGTTTCTTTGCCACAGATCCCGGTTTTAATTCGATTTTCCCTTCCCCCAGGGGCCCCCGAACGATTCTTTCCCCCCAAATCCTGTCTCGGAGAACCTCCCCCTCGAAGTCCCTCCGGAGGGCTGCCCGGAGCTCCTCAGCCCGCTGGCTGGTCACCTGTTCCCCTTCGGGAACAAGGATGACCCCTTGGGCTGCCCGTGCTTCGACCTCCCGGGCTGCCCGCAGGAGTTCCTTGGCCACTGTCTCCTGGGTCGCCTCATCCTCGTGCAGGGGGTTTTCCTCCCACTCAGGCTCCTCGGTGTCCTCCCCCAGGGCTGCCTCTGGCAAAGCAAGCCGCAGTGCTCTGACTTTTTCCACCATTTTCAGGTATCTCACTCGCTTTTGTGCCTTTTTGTGGGCTGCTGGCTGAACTTGCTCACCCTCCGCATCATGTCCCCGAAGGAGGACCACCTGCTCTCCCCTCAATGCCAAGGCTCGGAGATGTGGAAACACCCCGAGCTGGTTTTCCTCCAGCCACGGAAAGCCGATGATGGCCTCCACGTGGATGTCTGCCTCATAGAAGGAGGCTGGGGCCGTCCACAGGGCCCCTTCCCCCTGACCCAGGCCCCCCTCCCGCCGGAGGACCAGGCCCAGGGTTGCCTCACGTTCCCCCCCTTCCATCTTGGCTCCACTAGCCGTCACCAGGGACAGGGGCTTGGGGGCAGGCAGGAGGTATGTGCTGGGTAGCATGCCTCTTCGGACCAGGTTCACCTCTGCCCCTGTGTCAATGAGGGCGTTGATGAAGTGGGTCTGTCCGTCTGGCCCCCTGGCCTGCACCCGCATCAGCAGCTGCCGTTCACTGGCACCCTGCCCCACCTCACGGAGCAAGACCGAGGGCACCCCTCGCTCTGTCTGGGGGTCCCGCTCTGGCTCCGGAGACCCGGCAGCGTGGGCCTCCGGTGCCGGTGCTGTGGCCAGGTCACGGATGAGCGCCTCTGGGATCCGATATTTCAGGTGCCTGGGCAGGTTTTGGTGTTTGCTGCTGAGCCGAATTTTGTGCCGTCCCTTTCGTCCCCCCTCAGGTACTGGGCTTTCCAGGTTGGTGCAGGTCCGGCCGTCACACACCCGTGGCCGGAGACCCAGGACATGGGGGCTGCCCCATATCCTGGTGGGCTTCTGGTAGCCCCAGTCTGCATACTGGCAGTAATCCACGTCCACGTGTGGGATCCCTGCCATGTACCTGCGGGTCCGCAGGTAACCGTACCGGGGGTTTTCCAGCCACCACCGCCGTGGGCGGAGGTACTGATGATGGCCAGGGCCCGCTGCACCAGCCGATCAGCCAATTTAAAATCCGTTCCCTGGTGGTCAGGGCCAGGCTGAATTCGGTGCAGGGGACCCCGCACACCACCACCTCAAAATCCCCAGGCTGGAACTGTTTTTTAAAATTCCATTTTAGCACGTCAACACAAATGTCTGGCCGCCACCTGGGGTCCACGTCCACCGACGTGACCTGGTAACCCAGGCTGCGGTAGACGTCCCCACTGAACCTGTCCCGCAGAACAGGTCCAGCATCCGCCTGGGCTGGTCCGCTCTCCCCACCTGCCCCAGGTGTGCCGGCTTGACCTCCCCTGTGGCCCCCCCGGTCCCTGGGGGTGGCCCTGAAAAATGTGTCCCGAACCTGGTTTTTTTCTCCCTCCCCCTTCGTGTCACCTCCTCCAGCGTGCACCGGTCTGGGTGCCCACACAGCAAAAAGGCTGTGATGGGCCACTTGGTCCCCCGGCACAACTCCTCCCCTCTGCCGAAAAATCGTGTTC
This sequence comes from Euglena gracilis, assembly GCA_900893395.1. Taxonomy (NCBI): domain Eukaryota; phylum Euglenozoa; class Euglenophyceae; order Euglenales; family Euglenaceae; genus Euglena; species Euglena gracilis. Next base: position 7,337 of record CAAHFI010492275.1, read on the forward strand.
CCTGAGGGAACGTGACTTGGCGCACTGCCAAGCCCCTGGCCTCCCTGTACCAACGCCGCCGGCCACCTGGGGATCACCAGGATGGCATGGGCCTGATCCCTCCTGATTTTTTCGAGAACCTCCTGTATTTTTTTATAAGGTGGGTTGATCCACAAAACCTCCCTGCCCCAGTCCTGTTTGAAGGCATCTTCTCCCTCCCTGCTCCCTGGCCCCCACCAGCGGACAAACCTGCGGTTTTCTTTGGCAGAAAAGGCGTCGACCTCCGGCTGGACCCCAGGCGGCGGAGTACGTCCCTGACGTACTCCTCCCGGACGTGGTAGTCCTGGGAGATCCACCGGGAGGGCGACCTCCCAAACCCTGAGGAACGGGCTGGGAGTGGTGCTGGGGCTGGCTGTGGTGTGGGGGCTGAGGTGGAAGGTGCGGTCCTGACGCACCTCACCTGGCGAATCGAAAAACCTGAATCCCTTTCCGTGCTGGGGGCGGTTTCATCCGTGCCCTTACTGGTTTGGGGAACGTTGATGACCTCCCTCGCTGCCTCCCTGATTGATGCCTGTGAGAGCGTTTTGTTTTTTTTTTTTCATTTTTTTGTTTTGTGTTTTTCCCCTCCCTTCCTGGTGTTGTGATCTGCGGTAGACGGGTGTGCTGGAACCCGAAGACCCCTGGGCGGCTTGCTGCGGAGGGCCAGCCGCCTTGTGTCCCTTCTCCCTTTGTCCCGTGCCTGAATCTGACCCGAGCCCCCCCTGGACTGCCCTCACTGGTGAAAAGCGCAGACCAGGGGTTGGCAGAGTCGAATGAGAGGGCCTGCTGGCCCCCCCCAGCCCCTTTTCGTGTCTCAGTCAGGGGGGGCTGGGGGGACCGTGCAGGTTCAGGTCCGGATCTGCCTTTGGACCTTCCCTTGACCAAAACCCAACCCTCTCCGTGAGCCTGTTCCTTACCCCCCTTCCGAGGGCCGTGCTGGGGGCACCCTGGGCCCCCGTCCCCTCCCTTCTGGCCCCCGCTTTTTCAGGCACTCCCCCGCCGTGGGGGTGTGGACGCCCCCTTCCCCTTTCCCTTTCTCCACCAGCACTGTCGTGCCAGATGTCCCGTTTTCCCGCACTCATAACATTTTTCCAGGGCATTCCCGAGACCAGTGATCTGTGGCCCCGCACTGGCTGCAGGGCTGGTCCACCGAGGGGCCACTCCGGGGGCTCCTCGGGGGGTTTGTTCCCTGTTGGTGGCTGGGTGAGGGGTTGGGGACCTGGCTGGGCGAAAATCTGGGCCGCCCTTGCCAGCCCCTTGCCGAACCCCTTCCCCTTTTGCCCCGGGCTGGGTGACCTGCGTCCCTCCCGTCCCTTTCCAGGTGACCCGCCCCGGTGCCGTGATTGCCTGTCCTGTGGCCCCTCAGGGCCTTTGGGGGGTCCCGCTTTGCTCCTCCCTCAGCTGGCTGTGAAACCGTTTTCTGGGGCTGGGCTGGCCTGGCTTCCTGGGATTTTACCTCAGAGACTGAAAAATTGTCGAGGCCCCCAGCCCAGTGGTCCTCCTGGTGGGCTGGGACCCCCCGTCCACCCCAAGAACGGCCATAGCTGTCAGACCGTTCCTGGCACCGCAGCTCATTTTCAGCGTGTCGAAAAACCTCTCCATCCCAGCTTTGTTTCGTGGGGGGTGATTTTCACTGTATTGCCCCCCTGCAGCGTGGCCCCGTTCCTCATCATCAGCCTCTCCAGCGCCCGCCGGCTGTAGAGCTTGATGAGGAAGGAGTCCCGGTGTGCCCTGACTGTCACCGGCTCCCCCTCACCCACAGCCTCCTGGGCGAGCTGTGTTGCCTTTTCCGCCGTCAACCCAGGGATGTGCCACAGCCGCACTGTGGGCGCATCCTGATTTTTTCGGGTCTGCTCCCTGATTATTGCCCTACGCATGGAATCTGGGAGCTGCTGTAAAACCAGGCCTGTGCTTCCTCCTCAGAGGGGTTTTCCATCCGGCAGAAAATTAATTTAAACTGACTTTCATATTCACGCCACGCTGGGAGGGTTAATTTGCCCGTGTTTGCCGGCCTGAGGGCCCTGAGCTGCTCATGCAGCGAGGCCTGGATGTCACCGCCGTATTTCTGGGCCAGCCAGTTCCAGAAATCCTGGAACCTGACCCGTTCCCCCATCTCCTGTCGCCGCTGGAGTTCCAGCCGGCTGCTGTGGTCCAGGCAGCCGGTCAGAACAAGCATTTTAAATTCCTCCCCCACTGGCTGTCCCATGGAAACCTGCTGCATGTAAAGCTGAAATTTTACTGAAAAATCATGAAAATCCCTTTCAGCTCTGGTTTTACAAGGTCTTTGGTGAGGAGTGTCGCCAGCGGCCCCAAAAACATGCTGGCTGCTGGGCTGGGGGCTGCTGGCGCCACGTGGACCGGAGCTGCCTGGACCCCCCGGACCCAGGCTCCCGTGTCCTGGGACCCAAAGGCCAGAGGGGCAGCGCTGCACGATGCTGCCCCAGCCTCAGGGGCCCAGGCGAAAGGGTCCATTGCCCCCGTGAACTCCCCTCCTGCGGGGAACCCACGGGGCTGGGGGGGCCACTGGTGCTCGGCTGATTTCACCCCAGGTTGATCCCTGCCCTGGCCCTGTAGATCTGCTGTGCCTGCTGCCTGTGGTTTCGCTGTGCTGGACTGTCCCGTTGTTCGTGAATTTTGCTGAGACTGTTGCTGCTGCTCCTGGGCTCCCAACCTGGCCAAAAAATTAAAAAATCCGTGAGCCTTAATCTGGTGTTCCGCTTCCTCCCAATCCACCCCCTGGAACCCGAACGTGCCAGGTGTCTGGGCAGCTGGGGTCCCTCCAGCAGCGGGGACCTGGACCGGACTGCCCCCCGCAGCCATGGGACCCTGGGGCTGGCTGCCCCCCGCAGCCTGGGCCCTGGGGCTGGCTGCCCCCCGCAGCCATGGGGCCCTGGGGCTGGCTGCCCCCCGCAGCCATGGGCCTGGTGGCAGCTGGCTGCCTGGGTCTGCTGCCGCCAGGGACCACTTGCCCCTCTGGGGGCCAGAACCCGAAAACCCACTGGGAAAAACTGCAGTCACAGAAGCTGGGCCCGGGGATACCACTTCCCCGGGTGTTGGGCCACTGTCTCCGCTGCCCCGCTGCTGGGGCCAGCAGAGAGCCCCTGGGGGGCCACAGGCCCCTTGCCTCCCAGCAGCTGGGATGGACTGGGAGCTGGTGCTGGGGGCCAGGAGGCATATTGCCCCCCGCGGCACCCGAGCCATTGGCACTCTGGGCCCCCGGCGTGGACTGTGGTCTGGGGGTCTGTGGTTGCCGGGGGCACTCTGGCTTCGGGGCCTCGGGGGTCCTCGCTCTCCGGCCCCACTCCTCTGGGTGGCTGCGGTAGCTCCTGGATGGGGGGGCAAAAATTTCAAAATTTTCGATTTTCTTTTCCAAAACGAAAAGCCGATTTTTTATTTCGGCATTTTCTTTTGGTGCCCCCTTTATTGTTGAGTCCACCTCCAGGAGCAGGGCGTTGTGGGCCTGGATCACCTGCCCGTGGGTGGTGACCTCGGCCCACAGCTCCTGCAGGCTGTGGCCCTGCCCCTCAGCCCTGGCCCTTAGCTCCCTTATGTCTTCCCTTATGGTCCCTTGTTGTTCGGCGATGGCTGTGGCCTGTCCGTCCAGCTCTGCTCGAAAATTTTGCAGGGCCTGTGCAATCCCTGCATTTCTTTCTCGCAGCCCCCCGAGTTCACCCGTCAGCTGGTTTAATTTTTGGTCCAGGGCCTCGGCCTGGGCCTGCTGCCGCCCGCTGGCCAGCTCCTGGCTCCTCATCACCTCCTCCGTGTGTCCGGACGGAGGTGATGAGCAGCTCCTCAAAATTTTTCACCGCCCAGCCATCGCCTCGTTAAACCCCTGCCCTTCAGCTGGCTGGTGACCCTGGCTGGCGATGGCCTCGAGCCCCTGGACCCGCTGGGCTAGTTGGGCCACCGTCCCGAGGCTTCGCCCAGCCGGCTGGTCACCAGCTCGCTCAGGGCTGTCATCCCCCAGAAAATTTTCCATCTGCTTCTGCTGCAGATTTTGAAAATTTTCAGCCAGCTGGGACGCTAGCCCAGCCTGGGTTCTTTCCATTTGCTGCACCACTCCTTGAAATTTTCAGTGACCCGCTGAAACTGCAGGACACCAACTGCTCCAGGCGGCTAACTGAAGCAGCTGTGGTGGCCCCCGCTTCAGCAAGCCGACTTTGCAGGTCGCCAACCCAACCGTCCAACCGCTGGATCTCCTGCCCCAGAACCACTGAGGCAGCGGCCTGTGCCTCCGCCTCCTCCCACAGCCTCTGGGGGGGGTGCGGGGGGTGCCTCCCCTTCGGGCTCTGTTCTGGCACCAACCCCCCCTGGGCTGTCTGGTCCTCGTCCTCCATCCATCCCCTGCTGGGGGCAGCTCCTGCAGCTGCCATGGGTGGTGTCTGGGGCATGTCCTTGGGGCCCATCATGCCCGGGCCGGCATGCACCAGCGAGCAATGGTCGGGTCCGGCTGGGAAATGCCCAGACCCGACATGGCTCACCGGCGCATGTGCCGGCCCGGCATCCCCAGGGTTCTGCCAGGGCCCCGCCTCCAATAGAAGGGGCTGGGCATGGCTTGCAAATTCTTCTTCGTCTTCTTCTTCTGCTGGTTCTTCCTCTTCTTCTTTGATCTTCCCTCGCATTGCAAATTGCCACATGACCTGCCTGGTCATGTCATGCACAAACCCTGGCATGACCAAGCTGGGCATGCCGGAGAGCAGTCCCAGGCTGCTGGGCAATGCCATGCCGGACCCAGATGGTTCTGGTTGCTGGGGGTCCGGCTGGGCATGCCCGGCAATGGCCAGGAGCTGCTGGCCCTGGCCGTAATGGCTGGGGCTGTCATGGCTGTGGCTGTCGTCTTCCTCCTCCTGGTAATCTGGGAGTTCCCCAGGCTCACATAGTGTGAGCCCAGAGGGCTCAAACCCCCTCTGCTACCATGTAGGGGTTGCCCCTCCTGAGGTCCCTGTGAAGGGACCCCTGGCGGCGCAACCCGCGTAGGATCGTTTAAATTTGAGCCCGTCGGGCCCACCTGGTGGGGGTTTTCCCCTTGGAGGAAAAATGGGGTAGGGGTGGGTGTTGTGAGGATGGTGAGTTGAAAATGACATACTTTTGAGGTCCAATCAATTGAACTTGATGAATAATCTGAATCAATGACTTGAACTTGTTTGCTTGAACTTGTTTGATTGTTTGTTATTGCAATGCAAACACAATTGAATGAAACAAAAACAGATGTGAACAGAGCCCTGTGAACAGAAAATGTACAATTGGAGGGGGGCTACAGCTGGGGGGGCTACTTGGTATACTTTGCGCAATTCTTAATGAATTGCGCCATCCCAAGCGCCCACCAAGGGGGTGCGCATGCTTGCGCAAAGCCCAGCAGGGCTTGCGCATCCCCTTGGGGGTTGCCTGTTGGCCCCCTCAACTGCCCCCTCCTTTACCTTCCCTTGGCTTGGTCAAAATGGGCTGTGGGGCCCCCTTGGGGGCCAGTGGGGCCTCAAAAGGCCCTTGGGGCCTTGGAGCCCCCTCGCGGCCCTTCGTGGCCCCTTTGGGCCCCCTTGGGACCCCTCCTTGGGGCGGGCACCTCGGACCGCGCAC
>CAAHFI010492367.1:0-25243 GCA_900893395.1 Euglena gracilis
CTTTCCAACCACCAGTAATCACGGCGGGAGTCCAGGGGATCTTCCACCAGGACCATTTGGAATTGCTGTGGTGGTGGCCTGTCCACGATCCAGGTTTCTGGCGATTAGTAGTCGAAGTCAGGTGCCACCCAGTCCCGAACCCATCCTTCGGGGACTGTCTGACTTGGTTACACTCGCTCTTTCTGCGAGGAACCACTGCAGCTTCTCCCAGAATGTCCTGGGCAGAGTGGCTGGCCATATGAAGTAGTTCATCCATGGGTGATTGGCTGACACCTGCGGGGCATTCCCCGGGTGAAAGTCAATAGGCATGTGATGCGCACATTCCACGCGGATTGTACGGGGTCGTAATACGGCCCCAAGCCAGACTTTCCAGGTTAACCCGTGGTTTTCGGCCATTGTTGTAGGCTCCAGTGACCGTTTTTGACCTGGGTTTTGAACAAACGGAAAAGTATCTTTTCCCTGTCCGCTGTCTCCAAGAGGTAAGGTAATCTTACCCCTGCTTCCTCAGCAGCGAGGCGTATAGCCCGATGTCAATCTGCCACCCACGGGCCGTTCCCGTGTGGCGGTGATCGTCTAGCTTGAGGTTGGATTACTTGAAAAATTCCTTGTACTTTTTGTGCAAGGTAGAGTATTCCTCCAGTGGCTTCCGACCGCTTGGCACGATTGTGCGGACTGCGCCTTCCGCAGTCTGCCAGAAGGTACCTCGAAGGCAGTTGACGCAGAGCAGTCGTACCATCTCGCTCCGTGTAGTGAAAATTGTGCTTGTGGGTCCAACTGTCCACGCACTTGGCGCACACCAAGGCGGCACAGTTGGGGACGTATACATCCTTGTGGAACTATTTCCGATCCACAGGATTGCACACGTGGACGATGGGTAATCCCAAGTCAGGTGCACTGTTGTACATCTTGTGGCAGACAGTGCAAAGCCACACAAAACGGTCTTCCGTCGTTCTGTCGACGAGGAATTCCTCGCCGAAGTATTGGGCGAAAGCTGTTGGGATCTGGAATTGTAAGAATTCCAGGTCACGTGCTGGTCAAAGGACCCTTTCTGAACAGTGGCTAAATCTATCGATGTCCTCAATTTGTGGTCGACCATCATATACCTGTTTTTCAGGTCATGAGTGTCAGGATCATCCTGAGTGATCGCGTTCCAGTCGATGATAACTTCGTCTTCCGAATGTGTCTCGGCCGTGGAGGCGCGGGATTTTCCCTGCCCCTTGGGCTGAGGTTGCGGGTGTGAGGTTTTCCCACAGCCGGATGACGTGACGTGCGTGAATCCTTGTCCCGAGGGTGATCCCCGAGAAGAGGATGCCGCGCCCTGGCTGCCAGCACCACCACCGCCCTTCGGTGGGGGCTGGTCACCAGATTTTGGTGTGGGTGTGCAAGGTGCGGCGCCCGGGTATGATTTGGCCGGGGCCTTCGGGCTTCGGGTTTCCGAGCGTCCGGTGGCCGCCTGTCGGCGTTGCGCTTGCCCGCCCAGGTGCGTGGTGACGCTTGGGACGGGGTCTTTTCCCCGACACCGAGCGTCGTTGACCTTCAGCAGGGGTTTCCCGAGCTGAGGGTCGCCCTACACGTTCCTTCGCGGCACCTGTGTATTTCCCAGGGGTAGCCGTGGGTAACGGTGTATGTGCAGGCGTGGCCGGCGCACTTCGCGCTGGCTGAGCCTGTGGTGGAGGCATGGGCGTCCGCTCAGCCTGTTTTTCAGGCGCCGGTGTCCGTGTGCCTTGACGCTTCCATCCTGTGATTGTGGCTGTGCCCTTAGGAGCGGGTTCATTCCGTGCCTCCCGTGGCACTGCTGGTGCTGGTACAGGTTCATCATGTACTGGCACGGTGGGTGTTGTCTCCACTGCCATTGCAGTCTGTTCGCCAGCCGTCCGTGTCGCTTCCGACACTGGCGGTGGCGCCGCCGTTGGGCGAGGTTCATCCTCCACCATGGCTGCAGTGTGAGGTGGTTCTTCCGCCGGCTTGGAAGTTTCTGCCTAAAATTGTAGAAGAACTGGCCGTAGTGCCACGTGGAGTGACAGGTGCGATCAGTGACCGCAAACCACCAAGTAAGTGTCCGCCCATCGAGGTGCGCCGCTCAGGTCCTTCACCGGAAGTGGGCTCCTCCGCTGACTCCTCTGTCGACGGGGTTTCCCCGGAAACAGGAAGCTTGGGGCTTAATACCTCGGGCGTGTGGGGTACTGTCTCCGGCGTGTTTTCCCGCGGAGGAGTTGGTACACCTGTCGTACTCAGTCAGGTAGGTGACAGTGGTACAAGTGTTTTTTGACCTGCTGGTGATCCTAGGCGCTGATCAGTTTCTGCCGCAGTGTCCTGGCATCACGACAGATGGGCTACGGGTTTCCCGTGCCGGAGTTTCCGCTGGCTGAGGTTCATCCCCGGCCATTGGAACCGCTTCCTCCTCCTCCTCCGCTTCCGGAGGGGATTCGGTTGTCTGTAGCTGAGCTGCAGACCGCGGGTCTTTTCCGCTTCTGTAGCATCCTTGTGCATCTGTCAGGCGGTAAAAGCTTATACTATCACTCCTGTCAGAGTTGGGGTATAGGGGCGGCAATGACGCTCTTACGCAGAGGTTCTGGCTCGTCCTCGCTGAATATGCGGAGGTCTTCCCACTGCATTCGACGGTTCTAGCTCATGCCGTATTCTCCTGTGTCTTCCAGGAAAGCGGGCAGCGGCAAAGCGTAACGGGGCTGTTTTTCCGCGTTTTCCGCGAAAAAAAGCTTGGAAGTCCTCCCAGATCAGGATATTCCCGAACTGAGTGTCGAGGTGCTCCCGGAGACCAATTTCGGCCTCCTGCCAGTCCGGCTGCAGGTTCATCCTGCGTCGGTCTGGGTCATTCGGCCTGGCGTCTTCCTGGGTGTTTCCCCGAGGTAACCACTTTCTGTGAATAATCACATCAGCGGTCATGCATTCCAGGAAATAGATATAAACCTCCAGGACGTAGGTAGTCCACGCCCTGTGCCAGTATCGCTCCGTGTAGTGAAAATTGTGCTTGTGGGTCCAACTGTCCACGCACTTGGCGCACACCAAGGCGGCACAGTTGGGGACGTATACATCCTTGTGGAACGATTTAAGATCCACAGGACTGCACTCAGTGCAAAGCCACACAAATCGGTCTTCCGTCGTTCTGTTGACGAGGAATTCCTCGCCGAGGTATTGGGCAAAAACCCTTGGGATATGGAATTGTAATAATTCCAGGTCACGTGCTGGTCAAAGGACCATTTTCGGCCCTGACAGAACAGTGGCTCAATCCATCGATTGAGACATTGATTTGTCCTCAATCTGTGGTCGACCATCATGCACCTGTTTTTCAGGTCATGAGTCTCAGGATCATCCTGAGTGATCGCGTTCCAGTTGATGATAAATTCGTCTTCCGAAAGTGTGTCGGCCGTGGAGGCGCGGGATTTTCCCTGCCCCTTGGGCTGAGGTTTCGGCTGTGACGTTTTCCCATTGCCGTATGACGTGACGTGCGTGAATCCTTGTCCCGAGGTTGATCCCCGAGAAGGGGATGCCGCGCCCTGGCTGCCAGTACCATCACCGCCTTTCGGTGGGGGCTGGTCACCAGATTTTGGTGTAGGTGTGCAAGGTGCGGCGCCCGGGATTGATTTGGCCGGGGCCTTCGGGCTTCGGGTTTCCGGAGTGTCCGATGGCCGCCTGTCGGCGTCGCGCTTGCCTGCCCAGGTGCGTGGTGACGCTTGGGACGGGGGTCTGTTCCCCGAAACCGAGCGTCGCTGACCTTCAGCAGGGGTTTCCCGAGCTGAGGGTCGCCCTACACGTTCCTTCACGGCACCCGTGGATTTCCCAGGGGTAGCCGTTGGGAACGGCGTAGGTGCAGGCGTGGCCGGCGCACTTCGCGCTGGCTGAGCCTGTGGTGGAGGCATGGGCGTCCGTTCAGCCTGTTTTTCAGGCGCCGGTGTCTGTGTGCCTTGAAGCTTCTATCCTGTGATTGTGGCTGTGCCCTTAGGAGCGGGTTCATTCCGTGCCTCCCGTGGCACTGCTGGTGCTGGTACAGGTTCATCATGTACTGGCACGGTGGGTGTTGTCTCCACTGCCATTGCAGTCTGTTCGCCAGCCGTCCGTGTCGCTTCCGACACTGGCGGTGGCGCCGCCGTTGGGGCGGTTCATCCTCCACCATTGCTGCAGTGTGACGTGGTTCTTCCGCCGGCTTGGAAGTTTCCGCCGCAACTGTGGAAGAACTGGCCGCAGTGCCACGTGCAGTTTCAACGGCGATCAGTGACCGCAAACCACCAAGTACGTGTCCAAGCGATGTGCACCGCTCAGGTCCTTCACCGGAAGTGGGCTCCTCCGCTGGCTCCTCTGTCGACGGGGTTTTCCCTGGAAACAGGAAGCTTGAGGCTTAATACCTCGGGCGTGTGGGGTACTGTCTCCGGCGGGTTTTCCCGCGGAGGAGTTGGTACACCTGTCGTACTCAGTAAGGTAGGTGACAGTTGTACAGGTGTTTTTTAACCTGCTGGTGATCCTGGGCGCTTAGCAGTTTATGCCACAGTGTCCGGCATCACGACAGATGGGCTACGGGTTTCCCGTGCCGGAGTTTCCGCTGGCTGAGGTTCATCCCCGGCCATTGGAACTGCTTCCTCATCCTCCTCCGCTTCCGGAGGGGATTCGGTTGTCTGTAGCTGAGCTGCAGAGCGCGGGTCTTTTCCGCTTCTGTAGCATCCTTGGCATCTGTCAGGCGGTAAAAGCTTATACTTTCACTTCTGTCAGAGTTGGGGTATGGGGGCGGCCATGACGCTCTTACCCAGCTTCCGGGTAGAGGTTCTGGCTCTTCCTCGCTGATCATGCAGAGGTCTTCCCACTGCATTCGACGGTTCTAGCTCATGCCGTATTCTCCTGTGTCTTCCATGAAAGCAGGCAGCGGCAGAGCATAACGTGGCTGTTTTTCCGCGTTTGCCGCGAAAAACAACTTTGGAAGTCCTCCCAGATCAGGATATTCCCGAACTGAGTGTCGAGGTGCTCCCGGAGACCGATTTCGGCCTCCTGCCAGTCCGGATGCAGGTTCATCCTGCGTCGGTCTGGGTCATTCGGCCTGGCGTCTTCCTCGATGTATCCCCGAGGTAACCACTTTCTGTGAATATTCACATCAGCGGTCATGCATTCCAGGAAATAGATATAAACCTCCAGGGCGTAGGTAATCCACGCCCTGTGCCAGTGTTGTTGCTGCTGAAATTTTTTCTGCCGGTGATGTTTCAGCACCTTTCGGTCTTGCGTTCAGATCTGGGGATTCCGGCACTGATGCAGGAGAAATATCCCGGTCGTCTGGCTGCCGGCATTCTCGGCAGTCGGAGGCCGTTTTCCGCGTTCTCTGAAACCACCGAAGTCAACAATGTGTACTTCTTTGCAAAACTGGCATTCCAGTTTGTACCGCTGGCGGTACGCGAGGTCGACGTCCAGGACCTTGAACAGCGTGCTATACATGCTGTCCAAGTGGTTTGCAGATTGCATGTGAACATTACCGCCTCATGCTTCTGGGGTTTCTCCGGCAGGTGGTAATATTTACACTGGATTCCCGGTGCTCCGACGGAATACATGTGCGTGAATATTTCCTTCAACTGTGCGACGAACGTTTCGTCGTCGGCACATGTATTCATACAGTCGATGTCCGTCAGACCGTTTCGGTCGGTAAAAATGCCGACGTTCTGGCAGGGGTATCACAACCAGAACCACAGCTCACAGAAACCAGACGTCCGGTCCAGGACGACTTCATCCGAATGAGAGTGTCCTTCAAACCCATGAAGTTCGGCACTGTAGAAAAAACGTTTGCAGTGATCGTACGTGTGATGGTGCACCACTTGGAGCACCGCTTCCGGTGTTCGGTGGATCACGTTGCCTGCACGTGTATATTTCTGGAGATCTTCGTCGATTTTCGACCAGATATCCTCAAGTTAATCGAATACCACCGCAACGTCGTAATCCTTCTTTTTCGAAGGTTCGGCGGCTTTTCTGCCTTTTCCTGCTGGGGGTCCGGCAGATTTTCTGCCTTTGCCTGGAGCTGGCCATGCAGCTTTTCCGCCTTTGCCAGGTGGGGCTTTCCCACCTTTCTCCTGGCCTTTTCCTTTCCCCTTACCCTTGCCTCTCCCTTTACCCTTGAGGTTGCCCAACCATTCGATCGTGGGCCAATACTCCCAGTAGGCCTCTTCAGCAGTAAGAACAGGCCGAGTCACGGATTCCGTGCTTGGCGTCCGAGCAAATTCCTGCTCAGCGTCACCACGATTCGAGTAAACTGGTGCGACTGGGGGTGGCCGGGTTTCCCGACGTGCCCGTTCTGCGGTCACATCTGGCGCTGGCGAGGCTTCCTCGTCAGCGTCGACATGCATCGCCGCGGGCGGATTTTCTGACTTAGGCGAGCGGCGCTGTGGCTGCGGCGTCAGATTTTCCTGGCCGCGGTCACGCTTGCCGGCGGCAAAGCTTGTGGGTCGTGCCTATGGCGCTTCCACCACAGCAACATCACGCTGTCGCGCTGGTTGACTTGATAGTGATGGATCTGGGAATCCGGTGAGAGCCGTCACAGCAGCATCACACTGCTGGCGCTCTTCCACCGTCATTTCCGCCCGGGCAGGGTATCCCTGTCCTGCGCAAACAGGGGGTTGACATGCTATTTGTCTCTGGATCGTCACAGCATATTCATACTGTTGACGTTCCTCCTCGGTATCGAACGGCAGGCCGGTCCATGGGTTGACGAGTTCATCCCGTGCCTGAGGGACTGGTGCCGCACGAGGCGCTGCCGCGTGTTCCCGCGGACGGATGCTCCGGGCTCTGTCAGACGGCCCTCCCGGTTTCCCTCCCTGTGGCGTCTTGGTATAGGGTCAGGTATGGTAGGGTGGTTTTGAGGTGGATACACGTATTGATCTCGTGGCACTGGTGCCTCCTGGTTATAATCCCCAGAGACGGTGTACTGAAACACATGATCCTGCTCGAAATGATCCCGCCGGGGCAGCGCTCAGAGGACCGAAAAATACTTTGTTTCACGCGTGGGTATTCACTCCTGACAGGTGCTTCCCCTGTTTCTTCCACGGGTATTCGGGGGGAGTGAGCACGAAAATGTGCAGTGTAAGTGCCAACTGGTGGTACTTGCCGTGCTACCTGTGGCAGGACTTCCACGCCCAGGTCACGCATGGTAATGTCCGCCGCGAATCCCGACGTGTCCGGGTCGGTGTAATACACCAAACCGGTCATCATCTCCTGGGCGCACATACACCACGGGGCTGGAGCGGTGTTCGTGACGGTCAAAATTTGACGACAGTGGTCATCCCACAACACCTGTATGAGGTGGTCTGGTTGCGGGTTTGCGCTCATACGCATCACCCGGTTCATCGTCTCCGCCGTGCGGTGGATCTGAGATGGCTGAGATGGCCGCGCTTCTGCGGGCATCTGAGTCATCCTGCTACTGCTGGTGGCTTCAGGGTTTCCCTGAGTCGCAGTCTGTGCAGGTGGCTGCGTACCGTATCGATACACATATTGGTCAGGTTGAGGGTGAGTGGTAGGGTGGTAAGGCGGTCCTCCGCCTGGCTCCCTTCCACCAGGCAGCATGATACCGCCCTGGGTTGATACGGTGGGATGGTTAGGTTGTTTGTTGGTTGTGAAGTGATAAGGGTAACCGCTTGACTATTGTCTGGTTAAAAAAAAATCTGCGGAAAGAAAAAATGATAAGAATCAATGACTGAGGAAAAGAAAACAACAACGGTTTCCCGTGCGTTCTCAAAAACTTGTCATGGAAACATGAAAAGTTATGCTTTTTGTTCCACAGCTTCCAACCTTGCTGGAAATACGCAATGAAAAGGTGGCTTTGGCTACCTTCCGCCCCCCCTGACCTCCCTGGGCAGTGGGTGAAAGAGACCACCTTTGCTCATTGAAGAAAAGTGCACGAACCTTCACTCACTACTGGGCCATGTGTGCTTTATGGTGGGGGCCTTCCACAAAGGTGTATGCGCCAACGCCCCCCCCCCAATCAACCGCCCAACCACACCTACCCATTCCTACTGTGACGTAGCGGACTTGTTTTGTACGTACGTTACCTTTGCACACAGGCTGGTCTTGGTGCTTTGTCACACAATGTGTTTTATGCTTGCTGAAGTGTTTTGGTGAAAGCGACCGAAGGAGGACTTGGAAAAAGGTCGAGAGAGAGGAGAGTTCAAAAAGAGAAGGATCCTACGCAAGCTGAGTCCAAGAAGAAGGACATAAAGCTTTACAATTAGAGAGGCATCCTCAACCTCGACTTGCTGTCCTATCCTATCCGTGGTCGTCGCTGTCGTCGGAAGTCGTCGGAGGAACGACATCGCCGAGAACAACAAGAGGAGGAGTGCTGCTCTGACCTTCCCTCTGACCGTCTGACTGGTCCCGGTCTGACCCACTCCTTTGTGGTCGGCCTCCAGTCAAAGCTTTTTACTAAGGCCAGCCGGACAAAGCCCACCCCCAGGCACAAAGAAAGAGAACCCTCTCAAGTGTGAAACGCCATAGCGTGAGCCTGTGAGCCGCCATGACTGAGTCACTACCGTCTGAACCAGAGACTGAGCGTCAGTCCACTCTACAGGACATCGAGGAGAAGCTTAAGGAAAGGTTGTTGAAAAGGTTGTTGAGGAGCAGCCCCAGCTTGACAAAGTGCTTTTGGCATTGTCCCAACTGTTTCCGAAGCTCGAGAACGACCTTACGCTTCGGGAGTCACTTGACCATCTACAGTCCCTTTCAGCCACCCCAGACCCAGCCACAGTGAAAAGGTTGTTGGTTGAATTTGAGGAGGTGACAGCCAGAATGTCAAAGGGAACTTTGGGAGACCAGGAAAAGTACCTCTGCCTCTTCAAGAAAATTGACCCCAAGATGTTTTCTGAGTTGAGACAAGACAGGTACTACAAAAGGAGGACAGAAACGTATGAGGACTTGAAAGTTTGCTTTCTTGAAAAGGCCTAAAGAAGATAGGTTTGAACGTTATCTTCAAAAGAAATTTTCGCTGCATACTCTCCAGGAAACACCCCAGCAACAAAAATCCCAAGAAGACTTGCCCATGGTTGATTCCCAGGTTTCTTCATCTTCCAAGCCTTCAGAGTTTTCCCAGGTTCAAGGCAAAGGAAAAGGCAAAGGAGTTTACCCCAAAGGCAAAGGAAGTAGTCCTGCCAAAGGCAAGGGCAAAGGCAAGGTTTTTTCCCATTTGCAAGGTGCGCAAAGTCAGCCCAACCAACCTGGACCCCCTCAGTTTTCTGTTTCTCTTTGGTGCAAGCTTTTTGGGAAGATAGGTCATTATGAGGACAAATGTTGGACAAAACAAAAAGAGGAAAGAAAAGACAAAGTAAAGGAGAAAAGTTAACCCATCCTCAAAAATCCCCACACATCAACCAGATTCAGCCAAAAAGAGGAAAATTGACACACTCCAGATTTTTAAAGGTACATCTCTCATCACCAATGTGACCATCAATAGGACATCCCTCAAGGCCATCATCAACAGTGGTGCAACGACAAGTGCCGTTGCCCGAAAGCGTGTACCACCAGGTGCCATCGTGAGATCGATGGCTGTCCCCATCCTAGTTGAAATGGAGATGTCATTTTTTCGGATGGAACAGCCGAGCTCACTCTCCAATTTGGTGAGGGCATTTCCTTGCCCCACGATTCTCTCTTTCAGATGGAGAAAATTTAAAGTGTCACACAAGTTGGAGCCGAATTTTCATTAGAAGTTGACTTGAGCTTCACCGAGAAGGAGGCAGGCTCAGGGCCCATGGCAAAGTGGCCTCTGACGCCAGGCTGGTGAAATCTGAGGAAGGAGATATCAGAGATGGTAATGCCAAGGATGGAAATGCCAGAGATGCGAATGTCAAGGATGGAAATGCCAGAGACGTGAATGCTGAGGACGGGGATGTCGGAGGTGTGCATGCCAAGGATGGAAATTCCAGAGACGGGAATGCCAAGGATGGAAATGTCAGATATGTGAATGCGGTGGAAGGAGATGAAGAAGTGCATGCCAGAGATGGTCATGTCAGAGATGGTGATGCCCGAATCCAGATGAATCAAGATGGTCGAGATGGACATGCCAGACATGCGGATGGGCGGGATGGGCATTCCAGCCATGGTCGAGATTGACATTCTGGAGATGGTGATGACGGAATTGGACATTGGGCCCCAGTGGGGCGTGGCGAGTCAAGAGGAAGGAGAGGGAAGGAGCGCAGGCGGAAGGCGAAGGAGGCCCCGAGGGGCTGAGGCCAAAGCCCTGCCTGGGATGGTGTTGGCTGGGTCCCCCTTCCGCATGCCTTGGGCCAAAGCCCTCACATGCTGTGCCCGAAGCCCGCCGGAATGGTGTGGGCTGGGTCACCCTCCCGAATGCCTGGGCCGAAGCCCTCAGGCGTTGTGGCCGAAGCCCGCCGGGACGGCGTGGGCTGGGCCCCCCCTCTCGGGCCTGTGGCCGAAGCCCTCCCCGCGGTAACTCCCTCCCGCTGCACCTGCGAGCCCCCTTCCCAGGACCCCCACCATATTGAAGAATTGCAGTTCCATGGAGCCAATGGAGCCGATGGTATGGAAGTCCTAGGTACTCCCTCTTCCTCCTTCACCGTTTCGGATCGAGAATTGTCCGAGGTGTGTGAAAGGCTTTTGCAACAAATTCCTGTTCCACAAGAAGATGGTTTGGAAAGCAAGAAACCGAGAATTTGCATGGTGATTTGCAGGGTGATCTTGCCCGTTCTGAAAAGGAACCCCAATTGAAAGTGCGCCTTGAAAAGTACGTGGAAATTTTTGGTCCTCTCCCGAGCCCCGGCATGGGTTGTCAACTCGTCCAATGTGATTTGGAACTCAAGGATGAGTTCAAGGGGAGGGTGATCCGTGGCAAATGTTAGCCAATGAGTGAAAAGGATTCCAAATTCACAATCAAGTGAATGAATTGGTGGAAAGTGGGTTGGTGGAGAGCTAAGCCAAAGGAAAGACCCCAACCCACTGTTCTCCAACATTTTTGGTGGAAAAGAAGGAAAGCCAATCGAAAAGGGTGGTGGGCCAATACAAAAAGGTCAACGACCATGTGAAAAGTCTTTCGGCATTTTTGCCGAACATGGAACAAATGGTCGAAAATTTGGCCTAATGTCAATGGAAATCAAAACTCGACCTAAGAAGTGGGTTTTGGCAAGTCGGTTTGAGTGAAAGGGCAAAAGAACTCACCGCATTTCTCACCCCGAACGGTCACGTTTGGCAATAGAATTGCATGCCATTTTAATTCAAACCGCTGCCGCAATTTTTCAAGAACACACGGAAAGGTTGGTTTCCGAAATGAAGGAAAGTCCAAAGGTTGCAATTTTGTTGGAACCGAAAAATGGCCAATGAAAATGTTTTGTGGGAGCCTTTTTCGATGATGTCTGGGTGGGAGCATCAACCATCCTCGAACATTTGTTTTTGTTGGAGGAAGTTTTCAAAGTGGTGAAAAATCACATGCTCCGAATCAAGTTGACCAAGTGTCACTTTTTAAAAGAAAGCCTCGAGTATCTTGGTTTTTCGGTTCAATGGGGATCATGGAGGGCGAGTGAGAAAAGGATTCAAGCTTTGGTGGATTTCAAAGTGAAAAGTCTGAAAGACCTCTGTGCATTTTTGGGAGCTTGCAACTTTTTTTCGTCGCCATGTGAAAGCATTCACATTTTCAAGTGCGAATTTGACCGATCTTCTCAAGAAAAATGCAAGACTTGTTTGGACCCAAAAAGAAGAAAAGCTCATCGAAGACATCAAGCAAAGACTCTTGGATGCGGTGCCCCATGGGGTACCACGGTGGTGTGGAGAAATGGTTGTCATTACCAATGCCTCCGACCGGGGAGGAGGTGGTACGGTTTTTCAATTGCAATCGTTGGAACCCTCTCAAGTCCCTCAAGGTTTCGCAACCCAAGGTATGTCCAAAGAAGGTGTGCTCATTTACAATTACCCCAATGAATTTCGGTTGGTACCCATCGGGCATTGGAATTTGAAATGGTGCCCCACAAAATCCCGATATTCGACTTTTGAACAAGAACGTTTGGCCGGTGTGCAGATTTTCTCAACACAAAGTCGAATTTTACAAGGTTTGCTGGTTGTTTGGTTTTGTGATCATGAGGCCCTCAAGAAGTTCTTGGACAAAGAACCCCCCGTGAATCAAAGATTGAGACGTTGGTTTTGTTTTTTGGGTCAATTCAAGATCAAGATTGCGCATACACCCGGAATGAAGAATGAGTGGTGTGATTGGTTGTCAAGGAGTCATTTCAAAAGTTCAACGTTGAATTCGAAAATTTGGCAAAATATGCATTCGAAAAGACGGACTCCCAAATGGATCTTTATTTGCAAGTTTTGTCGTTTGAGATGAAAGACTTCAACTTTCCATTGGATTACCCATCGAGTGGTTTTGCCCAAATTTGGGAAACAGTGGAACCATGCAAAGCTCAAGTCATCGATGATTGTTTGTGGTTCAAGGCCAAAGGCATCCTTCGTCAAATGGTTTGATGGAAAGAGAAAATCGTTCGTTTGTGGAAACATTGAGATGTCTTGTGCATGAAACGGGTACAAAAGATTGGCCAAAGTTGCTTCCGTACGTCAATTTTGTGATGAACATCCAGATTTCAAGTTCGACGGGAATGTCTCCATCGGAACTTTTCCTCGGTCGATCTCAATGCAAATTCGAAAGTGTTGGAGAACCATGTGAAAGTCCATATGTCGAAAATTCGATTTTGGAACAGTATTGCTTCAAGAAAAGGCAAGTTGAGGCTGAAAAATCTCAGAAGTTTGGCGATGGAGCGGAAAAACAAGGTTCGGAAACCTGCCGTTTATGAAATTGGTCAATTGGTTCTCGTCCACAAGCCTCGATGGCCCCAGAGAAAAGTCGAAAAAATCGCCAGTCCACGGTTTGGACCCTACAAAGTTGTTCAAGTGCACTACAACTCTTTGCAAATTTTTGCATTTCCATCATTTGGTGGTTTGGTGAAAGTTTCGTTCTCCCAAGTGAAACACTGGAGTTCTGTCCATGACCCACACAATGATACTTCGTTTTTGTCAGAGGAGTGTGAGGAATTTGATGGTGCACAAACCCCTGCTTCATTCACAGGTCACACAGACGACCGAGGAACAGGCGGCGAACAGCGAGGCGCAAGCGACGCACACAGAGGCGCACGCAACGAACGTACGACAAAACCAGAAGACAACAGAACAAGGCCAGACCAGGAAACGCGGGGCTAAAGGCCCAGAACAGCCGAACGAGCACGCGACGCACGGCCGAGCACACGCGACGAACCAGCCAAAACGCCAGAAGGACAAAACACCCAGAAAGAACAGTTTTCTTCCACTTTTTCTGCTTTTCCACCAGGAACACAAGAACAATCGATTTGGGTTTAATGGTTTTAATGATTCAGGGGCCCTTAGTTGTGAGCTCCTCAGGACTAACGGGTACGATCAAGGTACCACCTCACGAATGACCCAGGACGAAATGGAATTGGGCATTTGGATGAGCCCCACTCATTTGGAGGCGAGTGGGTGGGGTGCGTGGGGGTGGGGGACTTTTCGTTGGGGCGTTCCAACGAAAAGTCGAGGTGATACCCAACCCACCTGGAAAGGACGGTTGCAGGATTTTCAGAGTGCTTGGGAAACAAAACATGACTAGGCATGGAACATGGCCGAAGATTTTGTCGGTGAGGCTCTCGTAGGTACCCCCAAGCAATTTTTGGTTTGGGGGAACAATTTTCTGTAATGGAAAGGAGCTGAGAATTTCACCTTTTTGGATTTCCTTTTTTGAAAGGTAACAGTTGGCCAAATTTGCCAAGCACATTTTTTTCCTTAAAAGAGGTGGAAATGTTTGGCCACGTTTTAAGAGACGGCCCGGGAGGGCACGGGTTTGTGTTCCCCCCCTAACAAAAACGGATCCGTAAGTCACATTCCCGTGACGGTTGTGGGAAAAGTGATGAATTGTCATTGAGGAGAACCAGTCCCGTGGTATGCGAGGTTGGTTTCTTTGTTTGTGACTTTTGGTGTTTAGTCGCGACAGGCAAAATATCCCGAAATTCAACAATCCCCCCAACAAAAAAGCTGCAGCGTTTAAAAAAAAAGGAGGGTAATTTTCTCCTTAAAGGGAATTAAGCATAAAAAAACCAACAACAACAAGAAAGGGACCAACCAACAAAAAAAGAGAAGAAAGTTTCCTCCTTAAGGGAGAGACATTATTTAAGCAACATCCACAACGGAAGGCAAGCCTAACAACCAAAACTCCAGAAGCCTACAGCCAGATTACCTCAAAGACGGTTGGTTAAAAAAAAAAGGCTAGCAAGAGTTGGAAACACTAAACCATGGCTAGAATCCATTGCGGCTCGTCGTGCAACTTGCAACTTGCAACCCGACCTGCCTTGAGTGCCCGCAAATTGTCATGTCCCCATAGCATAATGTTGGACGAAAGCTCACATTCTTTGCGTGACGTGAACACACGACCATACACACACGGTACCGTGGGCCGTAGCAGCGAAGGAGCGCGGAGCTGCAGGGCAGGATGCGGCGTGCGGAGGCACCGCACCGTTACTGCGCACCGTGCGCCACGCAGTTGCTCCATTTTACGTTGCACCGTTGCACTATACCTTCCGCGGTGTGCGGTGTGGCGCGTTGGGCTGCATCACCCCCACCGCTACTTTTACATGGTAAGGCGTGGCCGTTGAGGCTGTCCCCCTCCGTCTCGTCGCTCTAACCAACCACATATATGCTACTTTTTCGCAAACCAAACTCTCTCTTTTCGCACGGACCCCTTCTTTTTTCCTTTCGTTTTCAATATCTCTACGATATATTTATAAGTGGGGGAGTGTTACGGGTTCCTTTACTCAAATCTGACCGTTTTTTGACTCTGGGGCTTGGAAATCACTAAAATTACCGTTTTTGGAATTTAGTCGAATTAAAAGTTCGGAAATGGTTCTTTGGGTAGGCCATTAAAGCCTAATCCCATAGTTTGGCCTTTCCGGCCTTAACTCGCGAAATCTGCGGAACCAGTTGGCCGAATTTTTCCGGTCGGTAGGAACAGAGCAAATTCCTAGTTAAGGAAAGCCTAAAATCGAACCAACCAATTCCAAACCATACCACACACGATGTTCTTCTATCCCATCAAATGCACTGCTACAATCCTACAAAAAATATCAATTGTTTGTGCATGCAAGAAAAATATTTTGATTAAAATTTAAAATTAAACGTTCAATTGGAAAAGCTCAAGAGCAAAAAGGAAATGACTGAATATTTTAACCAACCGGGGCCGAAGGATCCTTAAAAAACGTCGAACCAAGGTCCGGTTTTCACTAGCATTTGTGGATGCCAGAATGTCCATAAAATTCCCTTTTTTTGTAATTTGCTGTCAGATGTTGTGAATTTTATCTATATTTTCAGGGCAAAAATGCAAGCCTTCGGCCCTAAACTGGTGGGGGGGGTATTAATTCGGCGGATGAAGTCTGACCACGAGGAGGACGGGGAGTATTGTTTGGAGGGGGGGGGGTTATTTGGGGGGGTGTTTACCACCCAAGTGCCGTCTGTTTGCCAACTGCTTGGTGAAGGAGATACTCCACTCAGGTGTAATTTGGTTTCAGGCAAACATTGACATCACTGAAAATATTGATGTCCAGTGTGGACATTTGCACAAAAAAGCTGGGAAATGTCAAAACACACGACTCAGCCTTCAAAAAATTGGTTGGCGTTTTGTTTCACAAAGGGGTGTTCCTCCGTCTGTATAACCACAAAACTGGAACGCGGATGCTGCAGCTATGCTGCCATGGTTCTGTTCAGTGTGGTTTCATATGAAGAGGAAAATCAAACTTCTATGGCTCCGGATACTTTCTGCAATACTCGCACTCCCGCGAGGAAAACAGACCAGGAGGAAGGGGCATGGAGGGCGGACCATTCGGGCTGCGTACACTCTGGGCTGAGGTCATGCTTCTTTTGCTAGCTTGTTGTGTGATGGTTTTTTTTGCGGGGTCCTTCTAACTGCTTTTTTTGCCGGAGTTGACGGATCATAATCGTCCTTCGCCTTTCACAATGCTGGCTTTCTGAAGACGAAGCGAAGTACAACAGTGCATGGACACTTTCTTTTGAACATAGACCTGGTGGGATAATTTTTGCAAGACACATCTGGGGATGGTGTTCAAAGAAATGTGACAGCAGGCTTGCGTTGGCAAGAAGGAGGCTGGAGTAAAGTGAGGGTGGAGAAGGAGCTGAGAGCTATCAGAGCTCTTGTCAGCGCCAGCTGGGTGGAGTATATCATGTCCTTCTTGTTCTCACTCGCCTTGGTACGTGCGATCGAAGTGCTGCTGTTGGAGCAGAACAAGAGAGCTGGAGAGTGTGACGTTAGGTTGGACGAGACGTGGACGCGCCAAGCGCCTAAATGGCAGAAGCCGACGAGGAGGACGACGGCGGAGACACCAGCGGAGCGCCTCCCCTGGCAAAGAGGCTATGACCCCACCTCCCCAGGAGCTGTTGGCCTGCCTCAAGAAGGCGGCGGCAGGTACAACATTGCCCTGGAAACACGTCTAGAACGAGCTGCCGCTCTTCCAGGACCTAAAAACGCGAGCGGAGGACAACGATCACAACAAGCACACCAAGGCCCGCATGGACAAGTTGCTCAATGGGGTAAAAATAAAAGGTTAACTGTTTGATGAGGACGATGACCAACATCTACAGTCAAGTGCATGCGTTCCCAGAGGACTGTCGAGTCCTCTCCAAGCAACTCCTATTCGTCATGGCGGAGTTAGAACAACGCCTTTTACGAGAACAGAAGCGTCGAAGTATACCTGGAGCAATTTATTCAACGTCAAGTGGTCTCTTTTGAAAAAGAAGACCTTCAGGCCCGGAGAACTCAGCAGCACTGAACAGTGCTGGCATGAACACACCGGTGGGTAGGGTGGAATGGTTGCATTTTCCCGCCCCCACAGCCAGTTGAGGCTGGAAATTTAAAGGAGGATTCAAGGGTTTCAGAGGATGATTCAAGGGTGGAAGAGGAGGCTATGGCAGCCAAGTATGGAGAAGTCCCTGGACTTCCAAGGGGTATGCCACACAGTCAAATCACGTTACTCCCTCCTTGTCCATTGCAGGACAAAGGGCAGAGGGAAGCCCTGACATCCAGGCCCCTGGAGAGGATACCAGACAGCCCACAGATTGGGGTGAACAGAAGTGAAGCAACCCTGCTGTGGAAGGAGCAAGATGCTCCACACCCTTCTTCTTGTACCACAAGTTCAACGTCAGCCAGCCCAAACTAGGGGGCCCAGGGCCTCAACGTGCAACAGCAGCCAGGAGAGTGGGTGGAAAAGATGGTAAAGGTAATCCTGAGTCATGAGGAAAAATGGAAAGACTCCCCTCTCTTTCAGAGGTTGAGGGAATGTCTCCCCTGGTGGAAAACACATTCTCACCCCAAGGTGTTGCAAATGATTTAACGAGGGGTGGAGGCAGATCGACCCCTTCCAAAAAAATTCCACCTGTCCCCAGAAAAAGAACAAGAAAAAAATGTTACTGGCCACATAAATTTTGGACGTTTACAAATAATCAGCAGCTGTCAGAGTGATGACAAGTCTACAAAACACCAAACATCTGGTGCCCTGGTTTGTGTTATACAAACCAGAACGGGAGGGGCTGAAAAATCGTCTCATTGCAGACTGCAGCGAACTCAATCTCTATTGTTCCGCAGAAAGATTCACCCCGGAAAACATTTCAACCATTTTTTCCCTCCTCAAACAAGGTTGGTATGCTGCAATGTTGGATCTCAACGTTGCTTACTTCCACCTGGCCCTTCAACAAAATTTCAAAAAAATTGTAAAGAGGGAGGTAGGAGGAAAACTGTGGAGTTTCAAGGTGTATGTTTTGGTCTAAGCACTCTCCAAAGGCTTTTCATGTCCCTCATGAAAATGCTCCAAAATTTTTGGACATCAAAGGGGCTCATGACACTCGTTTTTTTGGACGACATCATACTAATTATACTAATTGATGCAACTCTTTTTGGTTGATATGAAGGACATGCAGGTCCCTCCAAAAATCCTGCACATTTTGACCTGAATCTTTGTCCACCCCCCCCCCATTGCCAGGTGCCGCTGTCCGAGAAGAGTTCCTTCCCTGCCCTGCCAACACCTGGCTGTAAAAATACTTCCACAATTTGAACCTTGACGACCTGGGGAATGGTTCCAACCACACTTCCTCAGAAAGTTTGGTAAAAAAGCAACTGACCATGATGATCCAAAATACGTGTTCTGCAGGCTTCATGATACCTTAAAAATCTATTCTCTCCCCTACTCAAAAGATGCAGCACCTGGGGTTCATCATCAACCTCCAGCAGGGGTTGCTATAGGTGCCAGCTGCAAAATTAAAAATCACCAGAAAGGAACTGGGAAAAGTGGTCTTGGCTCAAAGCGTTTCTTGAAGAAAAACTGCCATCATCCTAAGGAAGATACGTCCATACCTCCCTTCCCCCACTTTCTTAAAACAGTTCGCACAAGAATTACTAATATTCAGCCAGTTGAACGCCAGGCTTCGATTTTGTAGTACCCATACCCCCCAAGCTGAAGGTGGACCTCAAAGATTTTTTGTTTCCACGCAAACATGTTCTGCACGGCCTGGGGGGGGGTGGACGGCACATGAAGGTTGTTCATTCAAGAGTTTTGGAGGGAGCAAAGTTTGCTCCACATAAATGTAAAGGAATTGGATGCTGCAGTATACACTTTAAAAGCTTTTGCAAAAAAGGGTGAGACTGTCCTACTAAAAGTGGACAATCAGGTAGCACTCAGCTACCTGCAGAAATGGGTGGGGGGGAAGAAAGAGCACATAAACAGAATTTTGCGTCCCCTTTTCAGGTGGTGCTGGGAAAACAAAACTCAGCTCCAGGTCCAGTGGGTCCCCTCAGAAAAGATGGTGGCAGTCCCCCTGTCAAGGTTGTCACAAGACAGGTGAGATTACACCAAAAACCCCATCATCTTTCAAAAATTTTGCAGATTTTTTCAATAACACATCACCTCCTCAGTGGACATGTTTGCATCCACAAAGTCCCAAAATTTTGCATCCAAAAAGTCCCAAAAAGGGAACACAAAGTCCCAAAATTTTGCTCCAGGTGGCCTCACCACCAGGCTTTTCTGCTATAAACTGCAGCCTGGATGGGGTGGAGGAAGTGTATGCCAACCCCCGCAGGAAAGTCATAATGCCCTGGCTCATCAAACGTTCCATGAACAAACAGAAAAAATGCCTTTTAGTAACCCCCACGTGTATTTCAAGTGCATGGTGGCCCCTATTAACAAAAACGTCCAAATCTGGGGTGAAAATGTTGGTGGTTTCCCTCTTCCAAGGTATGTTCATAAATTTTTGGGGAGAATCAATGCCCAGGCGAAATGGCCTCTACCCTGCAGCATTGTTTCAGGTTCGTTTTGGAACAGCAATAAATGTCAAACTAACAAATTGAGATTATCGTAAAAAGTAATTCTTCTTTAATGAGATATGACAGGGCCTTCAGAAAATTGTACGTTCTGCTGCAGAACAAGGGTCTGGACCCCCTGCAGGTGACCACCTTGGACATTGTGTCCAGCGTCCTGGAGCTGAACAAGCTGTCGAGTGCTGAGACCAGAAACGATTTGTTTGCTGTCACATCACTCCCTGGTTTCCACCATGTTTCTTTTCACCCTCTTCTAAAGAATGCCAAATCCTGTTGGAACAGAAATGTTCAGAAATATGCAAGCTATTGGGATTCTAATGCCAACCCTCTCCTATCCCCTTATCATGTCATGAGGGAGTATGTGAAACGTACGTCCTTTTTAAGCCATGGGGGGCCCGTACTGTGGAGTTTGGATGGGAAAAAACCCCTCACCTCCAATACCATGAATTCTTTGACTAAAAGATCTCATGAAGAAATTTGGGATCCCAGTTTCTCACTGCTCCAGTTGCTCACTCTACTTGGGGGGCTGGAGTTTTAATGTACAAAAATTGGGGTTTTCAAGAGAAGGAGTTTGTGAACTTGGCCAATGGAAAAATTACCAAGCCATTTCAGCACACTGTTTAAGTTTGGGGGCAGTGGAAGAGGTGGAAAATGTTCAATACAGCAGGGGACGTGGACTACACCTCACCCCCAGAGTGTCCGCAACCCGAAAGGTCTGGCACACCAAGGAAGGATGACATTGGAGGAACGGAGCATGAGGGCGAAGCACAAAAGGGGGGTGAGCCAAACAAACCCAACCCCAAAAAACGCTCACCCCCCGTCGCCCCCCCACAGGCCGGGAAACGTGCCCGCAAACCAGAAAGGGGACCCCTCCGGTTCGCCTTCACCAAGAAGTCGTCGGAGCATCAAGAACGCCAACCTCGACAGCAAACGCGCAGTAAGAAGGCCCCTCGGACTCCCAAGACACAGGAAGTGGGAGGAAGGGACCAAGAAGGTGAAGCACAAGAACAAGATGCGGTCTTGCTTTCTTTGCCCGCTGTTCTGTTCTGGTGTGTTGTGTGCGCGCGGGGTGTGCTTCTTACTGCGCCTATGTTGCCGGAGTTGGCGATGATGAGGCCTCCTCCGACACCTTGGCGAAGCTGAACCGTCGTGGCCCTGCCCCCCCCTCCGTTCACATGGTCGGTTGGTGGGGGCCCCCCCGGAGGAGGGGATGGCTGTCCCTTTCTGGTGTTTTTCTGGGTGGGTGGCTGGGGTTGTTTGCCTGGGGGGGTCCCCTTTCTGGTTGGGATGTTTTTTGTCAGCTAATGTTTTGGGTGGGGGGGTTGGGCTCACCATATTCTTGTGCTTCGCCCTCTTGGTCCCTTCCTCCCCCTCCCTGTGTCGTGGGAGTCCGAGATCCATTCCATCTCCGCACTGCGAGATAGTGAGGTACTGTGCAATTTTTTTGGGGGGGCATAGTTTTTTGAATTTTTGGCACGACCCCGAGTCTTAAGTAATGAGCTTGGAAGGCCACAAAATTTTTCCACTGCCCCAACTGCTGAACTTCTTCCACTTGCAAACCAGCATTTTCCACCATGAAACCCCAGCCCCTCTGGTGCTGTGCGGTTTCCAGTGGTTGGTGTCCATACCCCCCCTGTTGCAGATTTTTTTTTGGTAAGGGAATTCACTCTTTCTGATGTCAAAGGTCTTTTACCAACCAAAGAACGTAACGAATATTTTTTGTGCCCAACTTTGTGGGCTGTCCTTTCCACATACTCTTGCAATAAATGCCAGGCGCTAATGAGGGGTGTGTGTGGCAACTTCAAAATCTCCTCCCACCTTGGGAACTGCCACCGTTTTCTTTACAACAAAATACAAAAAAAAATTATCCCACGAAACTTATTTTTCGCTGTCTCCTGGCTAGATCAACCCCCCTGTGGAGGGCCAAAAGCCTCCAACAAATGATGAGTCTGTTTCTGAGCTCTTTCACAGAGATTTCTGAGAGAGGTGTTGAATTTCTCATGATGTTTTCTAGGAAATCAATGGGGTCCCAAAAATGGGCATACTTGCAGACAGTGTAATTCCACTTTCTTTTCAATGGAGCCTGAAGACAAGAAAACATCAATGACCAAAACACTGGGAGTAACACGGCTGCTGCATATGCATTTCCTGCAGTGTCGATGCTGTGAACAGCAAGATCATGGATGGCATCAGCCATCGTGTGGACTGTGCAGTCCTGCAGGGGCACCCTTTTGTGCAACAATTGGCCGACAAAAGCCCTGAATGCTGAGCCATATCTCTTGACATTTCCCAGGTTTTTTATGTGAGTGTCTTCCTGGGATTGAAACTTCCTGGGATTGTAATATTTGACTGACACAAACAAGCAGAACAAATTCCACCTTGGGGGGGGGCATCATTTCCACACAACAGTTGGTGAACAGACCCCATTGGGGGGTTACCAACAAAACTTTGCTGCCTGGCAGCCTTACTGGCACTAATTGGCGCCAACATGATGTTGAAGCCCGGTGGGGTACGATCAACAGACACGTCAGGTCTGGGTTTAACATTAATCCCTGAGCCCATTGGGGAATGATGCTCCAGGGGGGGTTGACATAAACTGGGGGGGAGACCCCTTAAATCTGCCTTCAAGGCATCCACCAGCAAAGCCCCTTGGTGGGGGAATCAACAAATGAACTTGGGGAATTTTTTGTTGCTGAGTGTGCAAAACATGTCCACCTCTTGGGTTATGTATTTTCTGAACAATTGAAGAATTCGGTGAAAGATGTTCAAGTTTAGGGTAGAATACTTTGGGTCCTTTTGATCCATGGTCAGGGAGTCTGCCAACTGGTCTTTTGTGGGAACCCAAACCACCGCAAATTGATTTGATTTTCCTCACAATGATACAGCAGGGGCTTTAAGATGGGATTTAAGTAGGGTTTTCTGCCTCCCCATTATGTTAAACAACTTACAGCCACCTGGCTGTCCACATGAAGCATTATTGTTTGTTTTGGTTTTGCCAGACTTTTTAAGGTTTCCACTGCTGACATCAACTCTTTTTGGTTGATGTGAAGGATGTGCAGGTCCCTCCAAAAATCCCGCACTTTTTGGCTTGAATTTTTGTACAGCCCCCCCCCCCCTCGAGGTGCTGCCAGGTGCTGCTGTCTGAGAACAGTTTTTGAGAGCGGTGTGATTGAAATGCCATTCAACACCTGGCTGTTTTTTTGCTTTTAACTCCATAATTTGATATTTGACCCCCTGGGGAATGGTTAGGATGTGGTCCCAACCCCACTTGGTGTGGAAATCCACCATTTTGCAAATTTGATCTGTCAGACTTGTAAGAAACGGCATTGAGACTAAAAAGATTCTAACTTGCCCCTCGATAGAACTTAGTTTTCTGCAGCTCATTTTTTGTGCTGTGAGCACTTTGCCTAGTTCCTTTCTTAACGATTTCAGTTTTTCCTGTGGAATTTCCAGCTGGCCTTTTTTCAAATTGACCCACTGGCCCAAATGCTTTATCTCCTGTGTGGGTTCCAGACAAAATTTGGGGAGGTTTAATCTGAAACCTGCCAGTAAATGGTCCTGTTTTATTTCTGCCAAATGCTGGGCTGCTGTCTTTTTGCTGGGGGCTAACAGCAAAATGTCGTCTAGGTAGATGAAAACTACCTTTCCCTCCTTTCTCCATTTTTTCCCCCAGAATCTCATTGGAGTCATATTTTTTTGGCAGGCTGCTGACGCCAAAGCATGCAGCTTGAAACTTCCAGGTTTCTCCCCCCCACCTGCATGCCAACATATTTTTCTAACCTGCTGTGCAGCTGTAGAAATTAGCATCTTTTAGATCGGTTTTTCCACAAAACAAGCCTTTTCTTAAATATGGGAAGATGTTTCCCTTGTGCTCCTGTCTGAACTTCTGGGGGTTGAAGTGGAGATTTAACTGTCGACAATCTGAAATCAGTCTCTCCTTTGTCTTTTCCCCTTCTTTTTTGGAAATGATGAAGTAAGGGACATATATTTTGCCTCCTCTGGGGGGATTTGCCTGGTGTGTCAGTCGCGCAGAGAGGAAGATCATAATTCACACCCTGGCAACGCATTGTTCTGTATTTTAGGGAACTATGCCGTACACTGGTTGCAAGGGTGTTCTGTGCACTGCTTTGCGCTATTAAAAATTTTTTAGCAAGCTGGCGCCCAAGGGGAAAAAGCTAAAAGTTCAAGATTCAGAACGGCTGATTGGCACATGCCAGACCAGGGAATTGCGGCGGAGGGGACACTCAGTCCGACACAATCAGTGTGTTCAACCCTGTACAATCAGTGGTTCGCTCCCAGAGGAATCTCCGCCAGAGAAATCAAGGAGGAAAGGCCGCCAGCAAGATCTCTGTCTGTGTCCATGTATGGTTCAGCCATTTGTGGAGTTACCATGGTCTGAATCTGGTATGTATCAAGGGTGCAAGTTGGCCTCGAGGAATGAATGGTCTTTCTGCTTGGATGCACATGTGTGCTGTGCACATCAAGGAGATGTCAAAAAGGATTCAAGAGAGTTCAGGGAAGACTGTTCAGTGACGAGCCCCTGCTGCGACTGTACCCCGGCTGACATGGTGCAAGCTGTTGAATGCAATGTTCAGTAATGTGATGTGGAAGATGGGATGAAGACAGAGGTTCGTCTGAAGCCAAATCAATCAAGTATAAGAAGGCAGAGGAGACTGAGGCTTAAGTCTGAGATGTCCATGTTGTCGATGGAGCCGCTGCAACCATTCCCCCCTCGACAACGACAAGATGGTGTTCCGAACCTTTCCTCTGTGTTGTGGCTTTGCTTTTTTCCCCGGCCTTGAAAGGTTTGCCCGTTTTTGCATGCGGCATTCGTTGCCCGGCAGCTTCTGTGGCACTT
This sequence comes from Euglena gracilis, assembly GCA_900893395.1. Lineage (NCBI taxonomy): Eukaryota > Euglenozoa > Euglenophyceae > Euglenales > Euglenaceae > Euglena > Euglena gracilis. The sequence continues at coordinate 24,210 of CAAHFI010492367.1, forward strand.
AAAAGGTTATTTTTCCTGCACGAATTGCCCCCCATGACATCTGTGGCACATAAAACTGTGTTTGCTCGATGTTTGGTTGTGGCATTGTGTGCGGGAGATCTGTTTGCCCGTTTGCATCGTGGTGGCCCTCTTGTGGCTGCCCGGGCAATCTGTGGCACAGGGGGAGGGAGCATCAGCCCAACAGGGGCGGGGGGGACACACATCTGCAGCGACTGTGGACTACGTCGTGAAATTAACTCCTGGAGTTGTTTTTGAGGAGGGGAGTGTGACAGTAGCGCAGAGAGGAAGATCCTAATTCACATCCTGGCAATGCATTGTTCTGTATTTTAGGGAGCAATGCCGTACACTGATTGCAGGGGTATTCTGTGCACTGCTTTGTGCTATTAAAATTATTTTGGCAAGCTGGCGCCCAAGTGGAAAAGTTCAAGATTCAGAATGTCTGATTGGCACATGCCAGACCAGGGAATTGCGGCAGAGGGGACACTCAGTCCGACACTGGTTGCCCCTGCACATTCGTATTCTCTCTGAATTTTCTGGGTAGTCATTAGTTCTTGGTTGGTTTTGAAGGGAACTTTTAAGGACATTTAAGGGAGGAGTATAAGATCTGCCATAGCCCCTCCCCTTATCAGGTTAAGGTACCTCTCTGCTGGCTCCTACCTTGACCCAATGGGGAATGCTGAGCTGCAGGGCCTTGTAAGGGGGTACCCCTGGGTGTAATGTGTCTGGGGATTCCCCAGGCCCCATCACAGCGGTCATTCCCCTTGGTTGCCCCATCACTGGGGTCACACCTGGCTACCCCATCACTGGGGCTGCAGCTGGCCCTGCAATAGGGCTTTCCAAAGACAGGCTTTCCCCATGTTTTTGAATGATGGGGGAACGTCTGTGTCTGCAGTGGGGAGGTACATATAAAGCTGTTGTGTCTGGGCTGATTATCTTCTGGGGTGGCCCTGCTGCAGCTAGTCTTCTAGTCTCCCCCCCAAGGGCTGAAATGTTGGGGATGGTCTTGATTGTAATGGCCTCCATTGGCCTTCCGG
>CAAHFI010494479.1:0-19051 GCA_900893395.1 Euglena gracilis
CACCTTGGCGAAGCTGAACCGTCGCGCCCCCCCCCCCTCACGTGGTCGCTGGTGGGTGGCCCCCCGGAGGTGGGGATGTGCTGTCTCTTTCTGGTGTGTTATCTGGGTGGGTGGTTGGGGTGCTTGGTCGGGGGTCCCCTTTCTGGCTGGGATGCCTTTCTTTTTCTGCTGATTTTTTGGGTGGGGGTGGGGCTCACCATCTTCTTGTGCTTCGCCCTCTTGGTCCCTTCCTCCCCCTTCCTGTTTCGTGGGAGTCCGAGGCCATTCGGGCTCCGCACTGCGAGATGGTGAGGTACTGTGCACCCCCCTTTGGGCCGTAATTTTTTTTTGAACTTTTGATACGACTCCCAGCCTCAAATAATGGGCTTGAAAGGCTCCAAAAATTTTCCACTGACCCAGTTGCTGGACTTCCTCCACTTGCAAACCAGCATTTTCCACCATAAAACCTCTGCCCTCTGGTCTGTGGGGTTTGCAGTGGGTGGTGTCACCCCCCCCCTCTTTGCAACACTTCTTTGGTTGAGGGAATTACTCTGTCTGAGGTCAAAGGTTTTTTACCTTCCAAAGACCATAACAAATTATTTTTGTGTCCAACCATGTGGGCTGTCCTTTTCACATACTCTTTCAATGAATGCCAGGGACTTATGAGGGGGCTGTGTTGGCAAATTTGAAATCTCCTCCCATCGGGGGTCTGCCACCTTTACTTTGCAACAAAACGAGTTTTTTCATTTTTTTCTCCCACGAAACTGATTTTTTGCTGGGTTCTGGCTAGGTCAACTCCCCTGTGGAGGGCCAACAGCCTCCACAAAATGATGAGTCTGTTTCTGAGCTCTTCACAGGCAGTTCAGAGAAGGGTTTTGAATTTCTGATAATGTTTTCAAGAATTCAGTTGGGTCCCAAAAATGGGCATACTTGCATACATTGGAATTCCATTTCCTTTTCAATGGAGCCAAAGAGGGGAAAATCTCAATGACCAAACCCTGTAGGTAACAAAGCTTGCTGCATATGCATTGTTGCAGTGTTGAGGCTCTGAACAGCAAGATCAAGGATAGCCTCGGCCATTTTGTGGACTGTGCAGTCCTGCAGGGTACCCCTTTGTGCAAAAATTGGTCCACCAAGGCAAGCTGAAGGCTGAGTCATGCCTTTTGACATTTCCAAGATTTTTTATGTAAGTGTCGATACTGGACATCGAAACTTCCTGGGATTGTAATATTTGCCTGACACAATCAAGCAGGCCAAATTCCACCTTGGGGGGGGGGCATCTCCTCCCCAGCATTTGGTGAACAGACCCCACTGGGGGGGTTACCAGCCAAAACATTGCTGCGTTTCTGCCTGATTGACATTAATTGGCGCCACCATGATGTAGAAGCCCAATGGGGTACGATCAACACACAACTTAGGTCTGGGTTTAACATTAATCTCTGAACCTACTGGGGAATGATGCTCCGGGGAGGGTTTGCATAAACTGGGGGGAGGCCCCTTAAATCTGCCTTCAAGGCAATCCACCAGCAAGCCCCTTGGTGGGGTGGCGACAAACTAATTCGGGGATTTTTTTTGTTTCTGGGTGTGCAAACATGTCCACCTCTCGGGGTTATGTCTTTTTTGAAAAATGAAGAATTTGGTTGAAAGATGTTCAGCTTTTAGGGTATAATCCCGTGGGTCCTTTTGCTCCCTGGTCAAGGAGTCTGCCAATTGCTCCTGGGTGGGAAACCAAACCACCTGCAAATTGATTTGATTTCCTGACAATCTGACAATGATACAGCATGGGTTTTAGATGGAATTTAGGTACGGCTTTTTTGCCTCCCCATTTTGTTAAATAACTTACACCACCTGGCTGTCTACATGAAGCACAATAGTTATTTTTGGTTTGGACCAAAGCTTTAACAGTTTCCACTGCAGCCTGCACCTCTTTTTGATTAATATGAACGACATGCAGGTCCCTCCAAAAATCCTGCACCTTTTGGCCTGAAACTTGTCTAGCCCCCCCCCCCCATTGCCAGCTGCTGCTGTCTGAGAAGAGTTCCTGAGAGTCCTGGTATTGAAATGCCCTGCCAAACACCTGGCTGTAAAAAGGCCTTTAATTCCACAATTTGATCCTTGACCCCCTGGGAATGGTTAGGGTGTGGTCCCATCCCACTTTGTGTGCAGGTCCACCGTTTTGCAAAGTTGATCTGTCAGAATTCTGAGAAATTGCAATGAGACGAAGTAGCTTCTGACTTGACCCACAATCGAACTGAGTTTTCTGCAGCTCATTTTTTTGTGCAGTGAGCACTTTGCCTAGCTCCTTTCTGAGGGATTTTAGCTTTTCCTGAGGAATTTCTAGTTGACCTTTCAAATTTGTCCACTGGCCCAAATGCTTTATTTCCTGTGTGGGTTCCAGACATGATTTGGGGTGGTTTAATCTGTAACCTGCCAGTAAAAGGTCCTTTTTTTAATTCTGCCAAATGTTGGCAGCTGTCTTTTTTGCTGGGGCTAACAGCAAATGTCGTCCAGGTAGATGAAAACACCTTTCCCTCCTTTCTCCATTTCTTTTCCCAGACTCTCATGAGAGTCATAAATTTTTGTGGCAGGCTGCTGAAGCCAAAGCATGCAGCTTGAAACTGCCAAGTCCCCCCCACTTGCATGCAAACATGTTTTTCCAGGCTGCTGTGCAGATTTAATAAAAATAAGCATCTTTCAGATCTATTTTTCCACAAAACAACCCTTTCTTAAATGTGGGATGATGTTTCCCATTTGTTCCAATCTGAATTTCTGGGGGGTGAAGTGGAGATTTAACTGTCGACAATCTGAGATTATTCCTTCTTTTGTCTTCTCCCCTTCTTTTTTGAAAATGATGAAATAAGGGAAAAATGTTTTGCCTCCTCTGGGGGATTGGCCTGGTTGCTCCTGCACATTCGTATTCTCTCAGAATTTTCTGGGCAGTCATGATTTCCTGGGGGTTTTGAAGGGAACTTTTAAGGACATCTGAGGGGTAGGGGAAGGTCTGCCATAACCCCTCCCTTATCAGGTTTAATACCTCTCTTCTGGCTCCTGCTTTGACCCAATGTGAAATGCTGGCTTGAAGGGCGCTGTAAGGGGGCACCCCTGGGTGTAATGTGTTTGGGGATTCCACCGGCCCATCACTGGGGTCCATCCCTTGGCTGCCCCATCACTGGGGTCACCTCTGGCTGCCCCATCACTGGGGCTGCAGCTGGCCCTGCCATAGGGATTCCCAAAGACAGGTTTTCCCCCTGTTTTGAATGATGGGGAAGGTCTGTGTCTGCAGTGGGGAGGTACATATAAGGCTGGGGGGTCGGGGCGGATTATCTTCTGGGGGGCCCTATCTGAGCCAAGCTTGGGCCTTCCCACAAACGGCTGATATGATGTGGATGGTCTTGATTGTAGTGGATCCATGGCCTTCAGGGCCATCAGGTCTTCCTGGCCTCCATTGGCCTTCTCCCAGGACTTTCTCTTGTGTCTTCTTTGTTCCTTGGTTCACCAGAAAGCCACCTTGGTTGAATTTCCCTGGGGGATTTGATGCCACCTGTCTTGGCTTTGGCTTGCTTCCCCTGGGGGATTTGATTTTGAGGGTGCTGGGGGAAGGTTGGACACAACTTTCCCCACTGGGGTCCTCCCCTGCTGGGATTCTGGTTTCTGTGTCCTTGAAACTGGGCACCATGCCCTTTTGAATAATGGCTGCCGTAGCCTTGAAGCTGGCAGCAAGCCCGGTAGATTGATGGCTGCCATAAGCCATTTGAGGAGGGTCTCCACCCTCCTGACTTGAACCTTTTGGATTTGTAATATTTCCCCTGCCACGGGGTGGGGATGTGAAAAGAGAGGGGAATCTGCCAGACCTGTCCTTCCATCTTTGGACAATGTCTCCTTGACGGATGGATGTGATGGGTCCCATAACCCAATGAGATTTGCCTGTAATGGGCTGTGAAATGCTGGCTTCTCCGTCGCTTTGCTCTGGCCACAAGTGTCCAGGGTCCATGTCCGTCACAAAAGTTTTGTTGAATATGGGAGTTTTCTGATGAACTGGGGGGTGGGGGTTGCGACGGCCACGGATCATCAGGATTTCCAGTGCCTGCAGTTCCTCGGCGTCTTCCAGCTTCAGCTGTCTGCCTTGAACTTCCTTGTGCTTCCGCTTCCTCTTGACAGCTCGATATTTTTTCCAACACATCTTTCATTGAAGTCTGTTTTATACTTGCTTGATTTTTGAATGTCCTTTGTCGTTTGAATTGACAGAACTCGTAAGGTTAAAGTCTTTCTCCTTGAGGTCGAAGGGCAGAATTAGGAATCAGCCAACTCCGGTAACAAAAAGCAGTAAGAAAGCACCCCCCGCGCACGCACAAACACACTATAACAGACACCTCGGGCTCCGCACTTTGCCATTGTGAGGCCATGCCTTGCTCGCCGGCGGTTTGTTGTGATTTTTTGTGTGCGCTGGGTTAGGAGGTCCGGTTAGTGCCTTTTCCATCGGATTGGCTGATTCCTAATTTGCCCTTCGACAACCCAGAAGAAAGGAACAGAGTAGAACGAAGACGAACAAGAGAAGAAGTCAATAGCAAACGAATATCCGGGAGGAGACGAAGCAGACGGAACATCAAATTACAATTTACATTTTACAATTTGACTTCAATGAACAATGCTGTGGAGAAGAAATGGAATTATCCAATCGACATGAACTACCCGGAGCAGCAGTCACCGCAGCAGCTGGAGAACCTGAAGGTGCAGACAAAACGTGGCGAACCGTGGCCGCCCCTTCCCCACAGATCTTTACATCAGAAATTTCCCAGAAAAAAACCCCCACCAGTAACGGCCACGGACAGTGGACCACAGTGGTCAGAAAGACCAGAAGGAGGAAGGTACTCCCAGCCAAATAAGGGCAGAACAACCTGGGACAGAAGAAACCCAGAAGATGTCAAAGACATTTGGGAAGATGGAATCAAGGATCAAACCCATTCTACCAGAAGTTGGGCCCAGTCCCCCACAAGGGGCATCGATCGAGGCCCCACTGTGGACATCCACCAAAGTCCCTTGCCGTTCAACGCCCCAATACGGGCAGATGGAATGTGGGCCAAGAGGGACAACATCGACCAGGCGTTGGAGACCGTTTCTGCAAGTACATGCCCACTGGCCGGGGCAAAAAAGGTCTGCCAGAAACCTCTGAAATGTCTCCCATTATCAACCCTCAAGGGAGAAAGGGGGCCCACAGAGGCCCTCAAGACTTCAAATGCAGCTGGAGACCACATCAAATCAAGGCAAAGGCAAAGAAAAGCCAAGCCATTGGGGCCAGGGCCATTACGGCCAACAATTTCAAGCCCACTGGGGGCATCACTTTCCAGGCCCTGGGGCCAGAAGCTAACCAGCTGCAGCCCAATGGGGCATTATATGACAAAGCCGCCAAAAGGGACCCACAGAGGCCCTTTACTTGGACAAGGGGGTAAAGGTACCCACAGTGGACCTTTTTTCCACAGCCCAGCACCAAGAGAACCCCCAAGGGGACCCACAGAGGCCCTTTACTTGGACAAGGGGGAAAAGGTACCCACAGTGGACCTTATGCAGAGGACAGGGCCACAGTGGCCCCCCTGTCAAATCTTTTTGTTTTGCCCATGGCAGGGGAAATCAACCCAAGGGGGGACCCACAGAGGCCCCCCTATGGTATGTTTACCAACAACAAGATCAGAGTGGAGGACCAGAGAGAGTGTGAGAGATGCACGCACCCCCCCTGCAGTTTTTCGACAACCTCCTGTAAACCCAGGGGTTGCCATTATTCAAACCACCCATCAGCAAATACATCATTCATCCCAAAATGTCCATGGGATGAAAATGGTCATCAACCCAGCCACAACCCCACAAATTCAATTACTTGGGGAAATAAATTCCACGGAGGAAAAGTTGAGAGACACCCCCTGCACCAGAAACTTCAAAAAAGCCTAAAATGGTGGAACAAAATGCCCCCCAGCAACCTGCCAACTTATCAAAGATGGCATCCAACCCCATGGGACAGAAACCAAAATTGTCCACCCACCCAAATTCAGGGCAACCTAAACCTGACCCAGGCAGAAAAAATCTTGTTGGATTACGAAAAATCTGGGTCCATAAGAGGGTTCAGGATGCAGGAACCCAACACCTAATCCCGGTTTCTAATATCAAAACCAGAAGGGGGGGAGACAAACTGGAGGTTCATAAGCGACTGCAGGGAATTAAACCAGCAGTTCCAAGTAAAACCTTTCAAGCTGGATACATCCAGCACATCTTTCCAATTTGGAAAAAGATCAATGGGCAGGCAAAATAGACTTAAAGGATGCCTATTTTCACATACCAGTGAGCCAGGCCCTGAGGCCATTTTTGAGGCATCAGGTGGGGGGGCAAACTTGGGAGTTCCAAGCAGGCTGCTTTGGCCTGAACATAATGCCCCAAATTTTCATGGGGGTCATGAAAACTTTCGAAAAGCTGTGGAGAAAAAGGGGCATCAGGTATTCATTTACCTGGACGACATTTTGGTGGTGGCCCCACCAGAAACACCCTGCAAAATCACCTGAACACAGTGGTCAGGGATTTATTAAAATCAGGGTTCAAAATCAATGTAAAAAAGTCACCTGGAACCCACTCAAATTGTAAACCACCTGGGTTTCAACTAAACTTCCAAGAAGGAAGATTACAAGTACCCCACAAAAAGTCAAGACCATCAAAAGGAGCTGGGCAAAATCGTAAAAAAGGACTCATGTCAAAAAGGCAGCTAGCTGCCATTTTGGGACAAATCAGGTCCAACCTAATGGCCCTGCCCTTTCTCAGGGCTTTTACGGATGCCCTGGCCAATTTTCTGGCAAAACACTCCACAGCCCCTGGGACTCCAAACATCACATTTCACCAAAAAAAAACCCAACTAAAGGAAATCAAAATTCTACTCGACACATGGGAGGAAGACCCTTCCCCAAAATGCCACCAGGGAGTTGCACTCAGACAGCAGCACCCACGCATGGGGGGATTAGACATCCGTACAGGAAACATGTGCAGGAATTTTGGAGGAAAAGTCCACACTGCACATAAATGTCAAAGAACTAAGTGCAGCATAAGCACAGTAAAAACCTAAGCAAAGGAGAAACAGTTCTACTTTCAGTAGACAATCAGGTAATTTATTATTACCTGACAAAAGGGGGAGGCAAAAAAGGACCCCTTCAACACAATGCTCAGACCATTTTTCAAATGGTGCATGGAGCACAAAATCAATTTGCAAGTAAAGTGGGTGCCTTCAAAGGAATGCCTAGCAGACCCCATAAGCAGATGGGAAATGGACAGGGGGATTACTCACTGGACCCCAACTTTTTCAATGGCTCAAGCAACATTTCAAACAGTTCATAGCCTTGAAAACAGATTTATTTGCCTCCCCAGGCAACAAAAAACTGCCCAATTTTGTGGCCAGATGGCCCCACTGGAGGCCTCAGCAGTGGATGCATTGCAATGTCCCCTGGACAACATGGGGACCTTTATGCAAACCCCCTGGTCAATAATTCAAAAATTCCTCCCAGATTGAAAGCTTTTCCGCAGACAAATTTGATGGTAACCCCTACTGGGATTCAGCCACCTGGTGGCCCCAGTTAATAAAAATGAAAGTGCCAGGGACCCCTGCCTGAAAAAAACCCCTACAAGGGTATGTTCACCAATTGCAGGGGAAGAAAAAATGCCACCCCCAGGTGGCCTTCTTTGCATGATTTGCTCAGGCAAATTTTGGAAGGGAAACTACAAATAGTCCATTAACGATTTCCTGGAAGAAACCCCAGTATAAGGCGTTATCAAAACGCCTTTACACTTCTATGGGTCATTCTGGAAAAATGGTGGTACCCCCCCCTACAGCCACACTGACCAAGTGGTTGACGCTTTATACAACTTTTTTCAATTTTCAAGGCACAGCCCGTAATGCATACTGTGCTATGCTTTTAATCCCTGGCTTTGGTGGCCTGAAGTTCCATGGCATGTTAGCCCCTTACAAAAGGCTTTGGAACCAAAATCTGGAGAAGTATGGTGCTTTTGGGATCCCCTCCCAATCCTCCTGGGGCTGGCACAGTCCCCCCTGCCCACTGATATTTGTACATACGTACACAACTCATTTTTTGCTGCAGAATTCTCTGTTTATATCGATCGTCTGATTTGGCAAAGGTCCAAAGAACCACCAGTGTGTTGGGTGGGGCTCCCTACATCAAAATTAAGTGTAAGGGCCAGAAGTTCCACAAGTGGGAGAGAGTTGTTGCAATTCCCAATGTCCCAAATAAGTCCCTTTCATTTGATGATGTCCTATGTGGCAGCAACACGTTTCTTTGTGAAACCTGGGGGTCCCCTTTAATTTCGTTAAAACCCCCTATAAAGCCATCAGTGCTGATACAGTTGCTTCCATTACAAAAACATTTTTAGCCCACATGGTTACCCCCAAGTTGGGGACCACTCCACCAGAGGAGCAGGGGTTGGTTTCTCAAAAAATTGGGCCTTCTGCCAAGAAGTTTGTGAAATTGGTCAGTGGAAGGGGTGGAGGCTTTACAACACCATTATCAAAGACTTGTGCCCAAGGTGCTTTGGAGAATGCCCTGGCCCTCCTGTTTTCAGTGCACAATCTGGCCTCACAATGGCAAAGTGCGGAGCCCGAGGTGTCTCGTACTCCCTCGAGGAAAAAGACAAGGGAGGAAGGGACACCGAGAGCGAAGCACAAAGACATTGTGAGCCCGACCCCCCCACCCCTTTAAAGAAATTTGTCTTCAACGCCCTCGTCAGAAGATGGGGGCCAGGGGGGGAGAGGGGGACGTCGGAGAAAGCATCAGCAGCCACTCCGGCGAGGCAGCACTAAGCAGGGACTCCTAACCCAGCACAGCGAACAATCACACAACAAACCGCCGGCGAGCAAGGCATGGCCTGACAATGTCTTTGTGCTTCGGCCTCGGTGTCCCTTCCTCCCTGTCGGTGTGCCTCGAGGGAGTATATTTTTCCCCCTTCCTGTGTCGTGGGAGTCCGAAAGTGTGCCAAAATTGGTGAATGGAAACATTTGCAGCTTTCTTCCCATTGTTTAGGTTGAAGCGGGAAAAATGCGGGGGTTGCTGTCCAAAAAAATGGTGCACAAAGCCTCACCGGGGTCTTGGGCGGAGCCGGATCTGTCTCGGACTCCGGTGATGAATGATCCGGAGGAATCGTACTCCCTCGAGGAAAAACCGACAAGGGAGGAAGGGACACGAGGGCGAAGCACAAAGACCTTGTGAGGCCATGCCTTGCTCGCCGGCGTGTTTGGATTGTTTTGGTGCGTTGGGCTAGGGGTCCCTGGTTAGTGCCGCCTCGCCGGAGTTGGCAGACGATGCTGCTCCGACTTGGCGACGTGACTTCTTGCCCGTGGGGGGGTCCCCCCGCCCTCCCCTGGCCCCCATTTTCTGACCGAGGGCTTTTGAAGACAAATTTCTTTTTACGGGTGGGGGGTCGGGCTCACAAGGCTTTGTGCTTCGCCTCGGTGTCCCTTCCCCCTTGTCGGTTTTCCTCGAGGAGTACGAGACACCGGGCTCCGCACCTTGCCCTTGTGAGGCCAGATTGTGCACTGAAATTAGGGGGCCAGGGCATTTTCCAGGTTGTGTGCCGGAACAGCTTTTTTAAGATCAATCTCCAGAGATTTCTGAATTAGGCATTGCCAGAAAAAAAGGGTTCAGCCAAAATCTTAATCTGGGAATCTGTGTTTCATTCTGTATTACAGTGGCAGCCTATGGCAACAGTGTATCAGTTTGCTTGACTTGTTCATGGGCATTGGCAAAGATCTTCAAGATTTGTTCCCCTGCTGTGCAAAGATTTGGAAAAACTCCAATGATGCAGTGGGAAAATGCCAGTGGAAAAGCCAAGTGGCAGTAGGAGGCTGTCCAGCATTGCACATTACAGGTTGGCCTGGGCCAGAAGTTTGTCACCCCAAGTGTCATTGGACAAGGGCTGTCACAACACACTGAGCAAGGACCCAACCACACACAGGGCACCTTGGGCACCCAGTCGCTGATAGTGGGCTGTAAAAGCCTCACCCCCCTCCACTGGCCAATTTCACAAATTCTTGGCAGAAAGGCCCAATTTTTTGAGTAAACCAACACCTGCCCCTCTGGTGGAGTGGGCCCCCACACCTTGGGGGTCACCCCACTTGGCCAAAAAATCTTTTGTGATAGAAGCAACAGTGTCAGCACTTATGGCCCTGAAGGGGGTTTTAATGAAATCAGAAGGGGGCCCCCAGGTCTGACGAATGAACGTGTAGCAGCCACATAAGGCATCAATAAATGAAAGGGGCTTATTTGGGACATTGGGAATGGACACCCCCTTTCCCACTTGTAAAACTTTTGGCCTTTACGCTTAATTTTATATAGGGTGCCCTACCCAACACACTGGTGGTTCGATTTGAATTGTGCCAAGTCAGAGGATCGATATAAACAGAGAATTCGTGAGCAAAAAATCAGCTGGGTACGCAATGTACAAATATCAGTGGGCATAGGCGCCTTTGCCAGCCCCAGGAGGATTGGGAGGGATCCCAAAATGCCCATACTTCTCCAGGTTTTGGTTCCAAAGCCTTTTGTAGGGGGTCAATACGGTGTGGAATCTCAGCCCACCAAACCCAGGAATCAAAAGCATAGCACTGTATGCATTACGGGCTTGGGCCTTGGAGAATTGGAATAATTGTATTAAAGCGTCAGCCACTTGGTCATGGTGGCTTCAGGGGGGGGCACCCCCATGTGTTCCAAAATTACCCACAGAAGTGCAAAGGCACTCTGATAACGCTTTAACTGGGGTTTCTCCCAGGAAATCTTCAATGGTTTTAACCTGAATTTGTTTCCCCTCCGAAATTTGCCTGAGCAAATTATGCAAAGTAGGGCCACCTGGGGGGGCATTTGTTCCCCCCTGCAATTGTGAACATGCCCCTGTAGGGTGATTTTCAGGCAGGGGTCCCTGGAATTTTCATTTTTATTAATTGGGGCCACCATGTGGCTGAATCCCAGTAAGGGGTGACCATCAAAACTTTGGTCTGGGGAAACATTTTCAACCTGGGCAGAAATTTTTGATTATTGACCAGGGGGGTTTGCATAAAGATCTCTGCTGTCCAGTGGACATTGTAATGCATTTACTGCTGTGGCTCCCAATGGGGCCACCTGGCCACAAATTGGGCAGTTTTTTGTTGCCTGGGGCAAACAAATCTTTCCAGATTTATGAAATTTTGGAATGCTGTCTTAACCATTGAAAAAGTTGGGGGTCTAAAGAATAATCCCCCTGTCCATTTCCCATCTGCTTATGGGTCTGCTAGACATTCTTGAAGGCACCCAGTTGACTTGGAGGTTTACTTGGTGCTCCATGCACCATTTGAAAATGGTCTTAGCATTTTGTTGAAGGGTCCTTTCTGCCCCCCCTTTTGGACAGGTAATAGTAGATTACCTGGTTTCCACAGACAAGAAACGTTTCCCCAGTTTGCTCAAGCTTTCACTGTGTTTATTGCTGCACTGAGCTCCTTTACATTCATGTGCAAAATGGAGTCTTTTCTCCAAAATTCCTGCACAATTTCTCCTGTGTGGATGTCCAGCCCCCCAGGCATGGGTGCTGCTGTCTGAGTGCAACTCTCTGGTTGCATTTTGGGGAAGGGTCTGCCCCCAGGTGTCCAATAGAATTTTTATTTCCCTTAATTGGGCCTTGATTTCCTGGGAGATGGGTGTTTTGAGTCCCAGGGGGCTGTGGACTTTTGCCACCAAAAAATTTGCCAGGGTGTCTGTAAAAGCCCTTAAAAAGGGCAGGGCCATTAGATTGCATCTTATTTGACCCAAAATGGCAGCCAACTGCCTTTTTGACATGTAATCTTTTTTCACATTTTTCCAGCTCCTTTTTTATGGTTTTGACTTTCTGGGGGGCACCTGTAACTTTCCTTCCTGGAAGTTTAGTTGAAAACCCAGATGGTTACCACTTGTGTGGGCTGCGGTGGACTTTTTCACATTGATTTTGAACCGAATCCAGCGAATCTTTGACAACTCTGTTCAAGACTTTGCAAAATGTTTTGGGTGGGGCCACCAGCAAAATGTCGTCCAGGTAATAAAGACCTGGATGCCCCTTTTTCTCCACAATTTTTCGAATGTTTTCATGACTGACATGAAAATTTGGGGCATTACATTCCCAAAGCAGCCTGTCTGAAATTCCCAGGTCTCCCCCCCACCTGATGCCTTAAAAAATGGCCTTAGGCCTGGACTTACTGGAAATGGAAATAGGCATCCTTCAGGTCTATTTTTTGCTGCCCAGTGACCTTTTCCAAAACTGGAAAAATGAGCTGGATATGATCCAGCTAAAACGGTTTTACTTGAAATTGCTGATTGACTTCTCTGCAACCGCTGATCACTCTCCACTTGGTTGTTCCCCCCTGGTTTTGAAATTAAAACCATGGGATCAAATGCTGGGTTCTGAATCCCAAACTCGTTTCACTGATCCAGTTTTTTCGTAATCCAGCAGAATTTTTTCTGCCTGGTTTAAGTCCAGGTTGGCTCTGGGTTTTGGGTGGGTGGACAATTTTGGGGGATTTACCCAGGGGGGTTGAATTCCATTTTTTATCAATTGACATGTTGCTGGGGGGGGCATTTTTTGTCCACCATTTTAGACTTTTCTGAAGTCTCTGGTACAGGGGGGTCTCCCCATTTTTCCTCCATGGAATGTATTTACCCAACTAGATGATTTCTGGGTGCTGGGTGGGGGGTGTTGGACATTACACCCCTGGTGCCCCTGGGGATTGAGCATTTTCTAAAAGTGGCTGGGGGGGGTCATGCCTCTGCTCACAGGCTCTCTGATGCTCACTTTGTCATTGGTGTTGTCGATTGACATACCATAGGTGCCCCTTGGGTCTCTCCCTTGTTTGGTTTGCCCCTGCCATTGGCATTGACAAAGAATGTTGAGGGGGGTTGCCCCCTTGTCCTCCACTGCCCTTTGGGGGCAACCTCCTGGGGCTGCCAACCGTACATTGAAGCCCCCTGCTGGGGACAGCCATTTAGCTTCTGGGGGTTTCCCTCTTTGTAATCGGCCCCAGTGGCCTTGAACTTGTTGATGTTGAGCATGGTGCTGGGCCATGTGGCCTTGATAAAAATGATGATGGCCCCCAATCGCCTTGATGAAATTCTGGCCCCACTGGCCTTCTTGATGTTGGCCCAACTGGCCCTCTTGAAATGTTGACAGTCCCCACTGACTTTTCTTTGACCTTGGGCGCCATGCCCATTGAAAATCTTGGGGGGCTTCTGGGGGCCAATCCTTTTCCCCTGTAGGGATTGTGATGAAGAAATGATTGGGGGTGTTGTGGACCTGTCCGGCCCGGCCACTGGGCATCTGTTTGTGGAATCGGCCTCCCTGGCCTTGGTATTGTTGGCCGCCCTGGTCTTTGTTCCATCGGCCCACCATGGCCTTTGCTGTTTCTGGCCGCCATGGCCCAGCTTGCTGTTTTGGCCGCCATGGCCCAGCTTGAAAAGGTATTGGTGTTACTGGTGATGGGCCTCCATGGCCATTGCCGTTGTGGCATGACAGCTGCTTGGCTTGGTGTCCTTCAGTTTTTCTGACCACTGTCTGCCAAAGTCTGTGGTTGTCACTGGGTGGGTTTTTAGAAACTTTTTCTGGGGGGGAAGGAACAGCCACGGTTACCACGGTTGCACTGCGCCGTCAGGTCGTCCAGCTGTGGCTGCAGCCAGTTCTTGTTGTTCAGCGACGCTCTTCGTGTTGGCAATTGCATTTCTCGTTGAAGTCTTGAATATGTCAACAATTTTTTATTTGATATTCTCCACTAGCGTCACGTTCTGGATAATTCGATTGACTTCACTCTTTGAATTTCAATTGTGGAGGTTCTGGAATTGCAGTTCCTTTCTTCTGGGTTGTCGAAGGGCAAATTAAGAATCAGCCAACTCCGGCAAAAAAGGCACCAGGCAGGGACCCCTAACCCAACGCACCCAAACAATCCAAACACCGCCGGCGAGCAAGGCATGGCCTGACAAGGGCAAAGTGCGGAGCCCGAGGTGTCCCCAGGGGAAAGACTTCAGAATCGTCAGAAAACTCCGGCGATGCGGCGCTAAGCAGGGACTCCGCGCCCAACGCAGCAAACAGTCCCACAACACCGCGGGCGAGCAAGGCATGGCCGCTCAAGGACTTTGAGCTTCGCCCTCGGTGCACTGTCCGACACCTCGGGCTCCGCACTTTGCCCTTGTGAGGCCATGCCTTGCTCGCCGGCGGTGTTGTTTGGATTGTTTGCTGCGTTGGGTTAGGAGTCCCTGCTTAGTGCCTTTTTCGCCGGAGTTGGCTGATTCTTAATTTGCCCTTCGACACCCAGAAGAAAGGAACGTCAAATACCATATCAATTGGAAGAAGAAGAAGTCAATCAATCAATTCAAAATATCCAGAAAGAGACGCTTGTTCAGAACCTCAAAACAGAAATTGTTGAAGTATCTGAAAGATTTCAATGAAAGATGCAATTTCCAAGACGAACAGCGCTGGAGAACTTCAAGAGAGCAGTAGAGAACCGCAGCAGCTGGACAACCTGACGGCGCGGGTCGACTGTGGCGAACCGTGGCTGCCCCTTCCCCAAAAGAAATTTTCCCAAAAGAAACTTTTACAACCCAAACCCCCAAAGTGATGGCCACGGACCCTGGCAGACAGTGGTCAGAAGACCCCGCAAGGGGCAGAAGCAACAACCAGCAGGCCACTGCGGCCATTGGAACCAGGGCCATGGTGGCCAACTTTCCAAAACACATCATGTGTTCAAGCGGGGCTATGGCAGCCAGAACCGCACAGGCCATGGAGGCAACAAAGGCCATGACGGCACAACCAGCCATGAAGGCATCTACACCATCCAAAGTCGCTGGAACAAAGGCCAAGGTGGCCACCAGCACCAAGGCCCCACAGGACATGGCAGGGCAGAAAAGGTCAGACACACCATCCCCATCATTTCTCAATCACACCACCCCCAGGGGTCAAGGGTGGGGCCCAAGAACCCCTCAAGATTTCAATTGGGCATGGCGACCCAGAAATCAATCAGGCGTTGGGGCCTTTCAAGTTATCATCAAGGCCACTGGGGCCAGAAATATCAAGAAGATCAATTTCAACAAGATCACAAGGGGGTCCATCACAGGCCCCCCAGAAGCTAAGGGGCAGCCCTGCAAGGGCTTTGTATTTAAATGGGCAGCCCCCTGCCCAGCCCCAGGAGGAACAGGAAGGGGGAGACTCCCCACCAGCATTTATTCCTGCTCAATCAACAAGGGGGGACACAGTGGCCCCCCTATGGTATGGCTACCAACACCATCAACATCAAGAAGGCCAGATAGGCAAATCCGGGGCAGTAAGCCCTATGGTATGGAAACCAACAACAAGATCCTCCAGAGAGAGTGTGAGCAGAGAGGGAGAGAGTGCGTGCACATCCCCCAGAAACATTTTCTTTTTCCAAGGGCTCAAGCCCTAGGGGCTCTAGGGGCTGTGAAATGTCCAACACCCCCCACCCAGCCCCAGAAAATCATCTAGTTGGGAAAATAAATTCCATGGAGGAAAAATGGGGAGACACCCCCCTGTACCAGAGACTTCAAAAAAGTCTCCAATGGTGGTCAAAACATGCCCCCCAGCAAATGTCAATTGATCAAAAATGGAATTCAACCCCCCTGAGTAAATCCCCCAAAATTGTCCACCCACCCAAAACCCAGAGCCAACTTGGACCTAAACCAGGCAGAAAAAATTCTTCTGGATTACGAAAAAACTGGGTCAGTGAAACGAGTTTGGGATTCAGAAACCCAGCATTTGATCCCACGATTTTTAATTTCAAAACCAGAGGGGGGAACAACCAAGTGGAGAAATGATCAGCGACTGCAGAGAACTGAATCAGCAGTTTCAGGTAAAACCTTTCAAGCTGGATCATATCCAGCACATTTTTCCAGTTTTGGAAAAAGGTCACTGGGCAGCAAAAATAGACCTGAAGGATGCCTATTTCCATATTCCATTAAGTCCAGGCCTAAGGCCATTTTTAAGGCATCAGGTGGGGGGGCAGACCTGGGAATTTCAAACAGGCTGCTTTGGGCTAAATGTAATGCCCCAAATTTTCATGTCAGTCATGAAAACTTTCGAAAAACTGTGGAGAAAAAAGGGGCATCCAGGTGTTTATTTACCTGGACGACATTTTGCTGGTGGCCCCCACCCAAAACACTTTACAAAATCACCTGAACACAGTTGTCAAAGATTTGCTGAATTCAGGGTTCAAAATCAATGTGAAAAAGTCCACCCTCCAGCCCACCCAAGTGTAACCCATCTGGGTTTTCAACTAAACTTCCAGGAAGGAAAGCTACAGGTGCCCCCCCAGAAAGCCAAAACCATAAAAAAGGCTAGGAAAAGTTGTGAAAAAATTACATGTCAAAAAGGCAGCTGGCTGCCATTTTGGGCCAAATAAGATGCAACCTAATGGCCCTGCACTTTTTAAGGGCTTTTAACAGACACCCTGGACACTGGGGGGGCAGACCCTTCCCCAAAATGCAACCAGAGAGTTGCACTCAGACAGCAGCACCCATGCCTGGGGGGGCTGGACATCAATACAGGAGAACTTGTTCAGGAATTTTGGAGAAAAGACTCCATTTTACACATAAATGTAAAGGAGCTGAGTGCAGCAATCAGCACTGTAAAAAGTTTGAGCAAACCTGGAGAAACTGTTTCTTTGTCAGTGGACAACCAGGTAATTTACTATTACTTAACAAAAAAGGACCCCTTCAACAAAATGCTAAGACCATTTTTCAAATGGTGCATGGAAAAACAATTAAACCTTCAAGTGAACTGGGTACCTTCAAAAGAATGCCTGGCAGACCCCATAAAGCAGATGGGAAATGGACAGGGGGATTACTCCTTAGACCCCCAACTTTTTCAATGGCTCAGACAGCAATTCAAAGATTTCATAAATCTGAAAACAGATTTTTTTGCCTCCCCGGCAACAAAAAACTGCCCCAATTTGTGGCCAGTGGCCCCACAGGGAGGCCACAGCAGTAAATGCATTACAATGTCCACTGGACAACATGGGGGATCTTTATGCAAACCCCCCCTGGTCAATAATTCAAAATTTCTGCCCAGGTTGAAAATGTTTCCCCAGACCAAAGTTTTGATGGTCACCCCCTACTGGGATTCAGCCACGTGGTGGCCCCAATTAATAAAAATGAAAGTTCCAGGGACCCCCTGCCTGAAAATCACCCCCTACAGGGGTATGTTCACCAACTGCAGGGGGGAAAAAATGCCACCCCCCAGGTGGCCCCTGTTTGCATGATTTGCTCAGGCAAATTTTGGAGGGGAAACAAATTCAGGTTCAGACCATTAACGATTTCCTGGGGAGAAACCCAGCCTAAAACGTTATCAGAGTGCTTTTGCATTCTGTGGGTCATTTTGGAACACATGGGGGTGCCCCCCCCTGAAGCCACCACAGACCAAGTGGCTGACGCTTTAATTCAATTATTCTAATTTTCCAAGGCCCAAGCCCGTAATGCATATAGTGCCATGCTTTTGATTCCTGGGTTTGGTGGGCTGAGATTCCACACCCTTTAACCCCTACAAGAGGCTTTGGAACCAGAACCTGGAAAAGTATGGGGCATTTTGGGATCCACTCCCAATCCTCCTGGGGCTGGCAAAGGCGCCCATGCCCACTGATATTGTCATTGCGTACACAACTTATCTTTTGCTCACGAATCTCTGTTTATACAGATCTTCCGACCTGGCACAAGTCAAACGAACCACCAGTGTGTTGGGTAGGGCACCCTACATCAAAATTAAACGTAAGGGCCAAAAATTCCACAAGTGGGAAAGAGTTGTGTCCATACCCAGTGCCCACAAATAAGCCCTTTTCATTTAATGATGGGTTATGTGGCTGCCACACGTTTATTCGTGAGACCTGGGGGCCCCCTCCTGATTTCATTAAAACCCCCCTTCAGAGCCATAAGTGCAGACACCATTGCTTCTATCAAAAAACAAAACGGCCAAACATGGGTAACCCCCCAGGTGTGGGGGGCCCACTCCACCAGAGGGGCAGGAGTTGGTTTACTCAAAAAATTGGGCCTTTCTGCCCAAGAAGTTTGCGAAATTGGTCAGTGGAGGGGGGTGGAGGCTTTTACAGCCCATTATCAAAGACTTGGTGCCCAAGGTGCCCTGGAAAATGCCCTGGCCCCCTAATTTCAGTGCACAATCAGGCCTCACAAGGGCAAAGTGCGGAGCCCGAGGTGTCTCGTACTCCCTCGAGGAAAACCGACAAGGGAGGAAGGGACACCGAGGGCGAAGCACAAAGACCTTGTGAGCCCGACCCCCCACCCGTAAAAGAAAATTTGTGTTCAAAAGCCCTCGTCAGAGAGTGGGGGCCAGGGGGAGGAGAGGGGGACCCCCCAAGGGGCAAGAAGTCACATCGCCAAGTCGGAGCAGCATCGTCAGCCACCTCCGGCGAGGCGGCACTAAGCAGGGACTCCTAACCCAGCGCAGCAAACAATCCAAACAACACCGCCGGCGAGCAAAGGCATGGCCTCGCAAGGTCTTTGTGCTTCGCCCTCGGTGTCCCTTCCTCCCTGGTCGGTTTTCCTCGAGGGAGTGCGATCTCTTTTTCCCGAAAAACGTGCATAAACAAGTATGTTACCAAATCAACCCCCCCATTTAAAAAGTTTTCCCCCACTTGCGTTCTCATGAATGGTTTTATTGTTTTTGAAAATTTCAGGTGGAAAGATGCGTTTTTCAGGTCGCCCTTTGTGGCCAATCCTTTTTTCCCAGTTGAGGGAAAATTTTGAGTGTCCTAAGCGTGGTCCCTTTAGGTACCAGCGTGGTCCCTTTAGGGACCACTGAAAACTCCGACAGCCGGGACACCGTCCGTGGTTGCCACGTTCAGAATGGAAAATGCCTTGTAGAATTAAAAGGTTTTTTATCGCACGTTCTCCAATTTCTTTCAATAGAACCAAACTCACCTCGCATTTGACAAGGAGGTATTTCCACACCCGGGGTTCTACGCCATCTTCTGAGTGCGGGCACGCACCCAAGCGAGCCATCCGCGGCACCTGCGAGACCCACTATCCG
Organism: Euglena gracilis; assembly: GCA_900893395.1. Taxonomy (NCBI): domain Eukaryota; phylum Euglenozoa; class Euglenophyceae; order Euglenales; family Euglenaceae; genus Euglena; species Euglena gracilis. The sequence goes on from CAAHFI010494479.1 coordinate 19,045, forward strand.
GAGGCGG
>CAAHFI010496507.1:0-11932 GCA_900893395.1 Euglena gracilis
CAAGCCAACGGACGGGGCTGAGTAGCGGGTCAACAAGTCCTCCGAAAACTGGCAAAACTGGCTGCGGAAAAAGGGGTACCCTGGGTTGAACTCCTACGAACGCCTTGAGGGCCCTACACGACGTCCCAGGTGAAACGGGATTGTCACCGTACGAAATTGTGTTTGGCAGGCACAGACCGTTGGCGGGATTACCATACCAAACCACAAAAGGAAGCGGAAGGGGCCTCAACGTTCTTGGAAAGGATGAAAGGAACAAGACCAGTGGTGAGCCTGGTCTGAACGAAAAACAGCGTGAACGGGCTGAAAACGGTGAACCAAAAACGCAGAGAACCACCTGCCTTGGAAATCGGTTCCAAAGTCTGGTACACCCGAAAGACAACCTTGTACCGACAAAACTCGAAGGGAAAGGACCTGCGTGGTGTTGAAGAGTGGGACAGCACTCCTACGTGGTGGAACTTTGATAAACCCCACGTGGAGGACCTCTACAACACAACCTCTGTCCCCCTCTACTTTGGTCGGGCAAGGCACAGGAGTTTGAGGTCAAGACCGACGAGTGGAGGTTGAAAAAGTTCTGAACCACCGCAGAAAAGACGGAAAAACATCAATTTTTGAAAAAGAAACTGGACACCATCTGATACTCAGTGGGAACCCCTGAACCATTTCTTCCTCCGAACAAACAAAGATGTGGTCCAATACTGCAAAGAACGGGACTTGGCCGTGATGTGAGAGAGTTGCTTGATGGATGGAGTGACACATGTCACATACCCCTGGGCCCCCTCACAGACACCGTCACTTCGACACCCCGAACGACCCCAAAGCCAACCCCAACCCTACCACCCATACGAACCTCGACTGATTTGAATTTACACACCTGTGACAAAACCTACCTGACTCAAAACGACAAAACGGCTTGGGCAGCCCCCCTGGCCAGCCCACCTGAACCTGAACCGCTGCCAGCTCAAACTCGAACCAGCCCAACGGACCTGAACAAACCCGAACCCGACTGAATTCACTGACCTCAAGTGCCTCTCTTCTGCCAATCACCCATTCTTCAATTCTTCATCGTTGTGTTGTGGTTGGGACCCCCCGAGGAGAACGAACCTTCCCCTGACTTGGCCAGCCTACCTGTAAAAAAAAACAAAAACACAGCCCCCAACCCCAACCGTAGCAGCCAGCCAAAACTGGCAAACGGTGGAAGGGGAACCTGATTTTGACCAAAAAACGCAGACCTGGCCGACCCCGGGCCACCTGCCTGGGGGGGGGGGGGGGGCGAGGACCCTCCACAGCACCTGACCACGCACAAACCAGCCTACCCCCAGAAAAAAATGCAAAAATACAAAAAAAACCTTGTCCTTGACCCAGCCTGATTTTTAACCGAAAACCCAGCCTTCACCTTGATTTTATAAAAATTCGTCCCCGGCCGGAGCCTGACCGCTTGGCCTGGGGGTAGAAGACCCCAACAGGACCTACCCCCCACCGAACGGACACCAACCCCAGACACCGTATTGGCTAACCGAACCGAAAACGGCTGTCTAGACCCTGACCGTGACAAAACAACTCACCTGGCCTGGGAATTAGAAATTTCCTGAGAATTTTAACCGTGGCTGGCGCTTGGTTCAACAACGGCGCCTGCCCCACCCCCCAACGACAAACAGCCCTAGGCGGGCTGGGGGGGGGGGCAACACACCAGCCCCGCACAGACCCAACTACCCAAAGGAGAATATTTGACTCAGCCCCCGGCCATAAAACGAACCTGAACGGCACAGCCCCCTTGAGGGGGGGGAACCCTGAACCACAACGGTCCCTCGCTCGCCCCCTCCTCACAACGAGTGCACTCCGCACCCCTTCCTGTGGAGTCGTGAAGAGTTGCAAACAACTCCTTCGGGAAGGGGAGTGTGAGTCAGGGGTGCTGAGTGCCCAAAACAACATAACCTAACCCAACCCAACCTGATGACTCTGCAGTTAGGATTAGGAAAATCTTATTAGGAATTATTATCAGCTGACTCCATCTGTCCCTGTGCAGGGCTCTGTTACTTCTGTCTCTCTGTCACACTGTCAGTTTGTGGTTCAAGAATTATCTGGATCAATTATCTGGAACCAATCATTATCTTTACCCTTGGTTTGGACTTGTAACTTTCTTCCTTTGTGGTTTGCTTGTATTGTGCTGCATTTGTGGATTTGCTTGCTGGATTATTTGTGGATTTTTTTATCAAAGGAAAGGTGTGAGCCAACCAACCCACCTGTTTTCAACCCAAAAAAACCGCAAAAACAAAAGAAAAATGCAATTTTTGAAACAAGCCGCGAGGGGAATTGAAATCACCCTGGGCAGGGTAAAAGATCCTACGCAACGGGTGCCGGCCCCGAGGGACTGAAAACTCCAGGGCAGGCACCACGGATACAACAAGGGGACATTGTCAGGATGGGGATGTCCTTCTGCAGCTGCCGCCTCAGCCTCACATCATTCAACAGGGCTGTAGACACATGTCCACCAGGTGCATCACCACCTCGGGCATCATGCACTCCACTGGCATGTCTGACACGGTCATCTGCAGCAGCTTCCCCTTCAGCCCCATGCCACAGCGGGGAATCTCTCTGGCCAGCATGGTCAGCACTGGCATCAATCAACCATCACCTGCACGCCGCAGCTGGGCATGTCCTCGACCTCCATGGCCAGCATGTGCATCAGCACCCTCCAACTGCACCACTCGACGATGGAATTCACTGGCACGTGCTCCTCCACCATGCTGCCACTGGACATCACCACCACGGCCCCATGGCTATCTCCGGAATGTGTGCAATGGCCATCTCTGGCATGGCCCCCATGGCCATCTCTGGCATGGTCCCCATGGCCATCTCTGGCATGGCCCCCATGGCCATCTCTGGCATGCCAGCAATGGCCATACTGGCCATGCATGACACCTTCTGAGGTCTCGTGCGCAGCGTCACCTTGACCACGTCCTTCTCCACGGGCAACACTCAAACAACTTTGTGTAAAAAGGGCTCTTGCCCTTTTGCTGGGACTGGGCTTCTCAATAAAATCTCCCTTTGACTTCTTATTGATATTCCTCATAAAATCTTATAGCTTGGTGCTTCCACTGCACGCAAGCTCATTTGAGGCAAACGTGGACAAAGTTGTACGCCGATTGCCTGCAGAGCAAACAACCAGAAATTTTTTACAAAAAAATATGCTTGCGCGCGCTGCCAGTTGGGCCAGGCCTAATTACAGAGTGCGTAGGGACATTTCCATGCCACAAGGCCAATCACAACAACCCCTATTCTTCTCATTCAGATCACCACCCATGGTCATGGGCGGGGCTCCAAGAAACCCCTGAAGATTTCCAGCCCAAACCCTTCCAGAAGCCCCCCAAGTTTTTCAATGGCACGGCGTCCCAGCTCAAATACAAGTCAATGGAGACTTTCAAATTTTCAAGAGGGCCAGTGGACTCAACATCTAGCGGGCCGGTGGGGCCAGAATTGCTATCAAGGCCACTGGTCCAGCATTCTTATCAAGGCCACTGGGGGCCCATGACCCTGCCCAAGATCAACAATTTCAAGGCCATTGGGATCAATTGTCAGAAGGGTAAAAACCTCAGAAGCTAAAGATGTCCCCAACAAGGGGTTTCAATATAAGCAAGGGTCAGACCCAAAAATGGGCCCCTATGGTATGTCAAATTGACAACACCAATGACAAAGTGGAGGATCAGAGAGCCTTTGAGCAGATCATGCACACCCCCCAGCAGCCCTTGCGGGATGCTAAATCCCCAAGGACACTAAGGGTGCAAGGTCCAACACCCCCCACCCAGCCCCCAGAAAATCTACTGATTGGGGAAATAAATTCCATAGAGAAAAAATGGGGACACACCCCCCTGCACCAGAGACTGCAAAAAAGTCTAAAACGGTGGCAGAAAAATCCCCCCAGCAACCTGCCAGCTTATAAAAGATGGCATTCTACCCCGTTGGGTCAAGCCCCCAAAATTGTCCACGCATCCAAAAACTAGAGCCATCCTGGACCTGAACCAGGCAGAAAAAATCATGTTGGATTACGAAAAAATGTGGGTCCATAAAGAGGTTCAGGATTTAGGAACCCAGCATCTAATTCCCCGGTTCTTGATCTCAAAACCAGAGGGGCCCTGCCTTCCCATAGAACCCAGGGATGGGTGCAACAGCAAAACACAGCAAGCAGCAGGTCAAACGGCAACACTCTTTGCTCAACTGTCGCACACTGCGTGCAGCGCCGCCTGGCACAGGATGTCTCACAAGCATGTGACACAAGGTGCAATGGCAGCAAATCACAAACGGCGGTTGAGCACTGGGTGCCGGGGGATGTTGTGGGGGCTGGGTGAGCAAGTCACACAGTGAGGTGAGCCCAAGTCTTTGCGGTGAACCCCCCAAACCAATGGATGCGAGAGACATTTTAGCTCAAGCCAAATTTTCCGTTTTTTTTTGGACCCCATGCAAGCTTTCCCGGCGTAAAATAATGCAGCTCTGTTTCTCAGCCATATGGGCTGCAACAGAGGGGAAGCAAAGACTGCTTGGGGGCGGGTGCTGCAGCGCACCTGTCACAGCTACTGAGGACATTGGCGCCGATGGCAGGCAAAGGCACTCAGTGCTGAGGCTGGTCATCAGAGTCATCTCTCCACCCCACCGACCAGTTCTGAGTTTCTCAAACACATGTTATATATATTTGTATCGTCCGACAACGTTTTGATTTTAAGCCGGCGTTTGGGACGCCGGGTTCAGGACAGAACCGGCGTCCACCCCCACGGGCTTTCCGGACGCCGTTCTGTCCTAAAGCCCGGCGTTAGAACGCCGGTTTTGTCCAAAGCCCGGCGTCCGTTTTCATTCCTAAAAATGTCACCAAAAGTGCCCAAAAGTGCCCTAAGGTGCTGGTATGAGTGTTTTCAACCATCAAGGACAATGAATTTTGCCATCTGGGGACCAGTGGGGTGGATATCCAAATCTCGTGAAAATCGGCCCAGATTTGGAAATAGAGTACCGTGCAGCGTGGAAAGATCTGATGAGCACCGCTGGTCGTCTGTTGAAAAGAGCTTTCGATCGAGGGTGACTTGGTACCCTAACGTTGCACGCAGCCCGAGATACGCTCGCGATGGTCGGATCGGCCAGAATCTGAGTCGAAACTTGTAGCAATCTTCAGTGACTTTTGGTTTAAGATGCTGAATAAACCCCTACAGAAACGTTTTCCTCTCGAATCAACGACCTGAGGGCCTTGGGGGGGCACCAGAGTTGTGAAATAGGATTCCCCACTGACAGAAAATAAGAGCTCCAGGCGACGTGGCTGAATTTGGTGTGATCGCCAGTCGTCTGATGAAAAGAGCTTTCGATCGAGGGGTGATTTTATACCTGGACGATTGACACAGCCAGAAATACCCTCGCGATCGCCGGAATTTGGTGAAGTGCAAAGTGGTGTGACATTGCAGATCAGTGGTCGGAGATTGGTCCTGGGAGTGTCCTTTGGCCGAAGGTTGGGGACGCCGGTTCTGTCCTGAGCCCGGCGTCTCTAAAACGCCGGCTTAAACAAGAGGTGGCGGACGCCGGTTCTGTCCAAAGCCGGCGTCCGGAACGCCGGGCTTTGGACAGAACCGGCGTCCGCACCTCTTTTTTGTAGTAGAACCCCTGACCTCTGTCCAGAGTACCATAAACAGGCAACAACAACCACTTTGATGCAATTTTTGGTTTGTCCACATTTTTGGCCAAACCACCAAATTTGAGCAAAAAAAACATCTGGTGTCATTGTATTTATATGCTGCCCCCAACAGCAAACAACAACACAGTGTGTCTTGGAACAAGGGAAATCAAAATTTCTTCATGTGCGTATTTTTCCCAATAAGTGAGGGTGTAGGCTTTAAAGATGCCAAAGACTGTCTCATAAGACGCCCGGAAAAGGCCATTTTCAATGAAAATTTTCTGCCCCCGGACCCCGGGGGTGTGCCTGTTAGGGCAGGCACCCTCTAGAACCCACTCCCCTCCCCGGTAGGCACAAGCCTGGCGTTGTCCAACGCTGTCCAGTTGTTGATGTTTTCAATCACCGGCATCCTTCGCGCTTACCATCATTTAACCAGAATTTGAATGTCCATCAGGAGGGTCGGAAAAAGTAACCTTCGGTGCTGGGGTCGGAGGGGTGCCTGCTATAGGCAGGCACCCCCGAAACCCCGGATGGGGTGCCTGCCCTGGCACCCCCCCGTCACCGACCATACATCTCTTTAAGGACCCCGGGGGGGGGGTTGCTGGGTTAGGGCTAGAAATTTGGGCTGGCTAGCCCCGCCCCCCCCGGGGGGGCTGGACCCCGGCTGGACCCGAACCGGGGCGAGCTGGACTGAAATCGGAAAATGCCCAAAATGACCTGCAGAACACAGTTTTGAAAAAAATGATGCATCTGAAACCCCCAAAAATGCCCCAAACGCCCCCCAAACCCCATTTTGGCCACTTTTGAACACAGTTTTTCAAAAAAATTTCGGCGCTTCGCACCGAAAATTTTGGGCTGGACCCCCAAAAAGGGGCTGGCTAGCTAGGGCTAGCAGCACCCCCCAGGGGGAGGGGGCTGCTGCGGCTGGGCTGGGCCCAAATCGGGGCCGGCTGCACCCGGGGGGGGGGGGGGTTCGCAAAACCTTAGAGAGATGTATGCACCCGACTAAGCACAAGCCTGGACAACGCTGGACGGAAGAGGCCAGGGCGACCTTGCCTGGCGGTTGGCGGTGTGAGCTTCACAGCTTGCCGCAGACCCGCTTGGCAACCCGGATGATGTCCTGTAACGCTCGGCACACAGGCGACCTGCGAGGAGACAACCCACGGATAGATACGGTGGACTTAACCCGTCAAGGAAGAAGAATCTCGGACACAGACAAAGCGTCTTGGGCATGGTTTGAGACAGGGTATCGTTTTCGTTTTTCTTCAGCTGGAGGGGATCCTATCCTGGGGGAAGGTCCCACCCCTTTCTCGATCTTTCAAATCATCCCCCCCGTGGTGCTCATCTGCAGTTGGAGTTGTCCGTGATTATCCGAGCTGCAACAACGTTTTTTAACTGGGCCAACCCACCAAAAAAAATGAAAAACAACAGGGAACAGATTGGAGCTTTGAAGCCTCACCAAAATGCCACATCAAAAAAATGCATGGCAGCATGTGTTGGATGCATGCATGCATCCAACGCACACTGGTGTTCACTGATACGACCTCCCGCCCTGCTAAATCAAAATCCTCATCAGCGATGCAGACCCACGTGCATAGTTATTCATAATTACCCATCTTTTGGATTCACGCTTGTCCGCAGCTATCCTTAGTTATCCATTTCAGGATGAACACAAATCCCTGTTCCCTCACCCATAAAGTCCACTTTGTCAGAAACCACGCAGTTCGAAGACAACCCACCAGTGCTTAAAGAGGCAATGCAAACAGCGCAGGCACACCTCCAAATGTTGGGCATATGGCATTGGGACATCTGCCCCACAGATACGCTCCATTGGGGCGTCCAAGAAAATCAAAGGCCTCGCCTGAATGGGCAAAAAAGTCATTCACCCTCCAATTGTATTCACAAAACACATCCATCTGCAAACTGGAGCAGTCTGGCGAACCGAACCCAATCTCTCTTGAACCCAGCACCTTTTTCCACCCGGTCCGTGGGACTCCCCCCCCGCCCCGGGGTCTTGAAGAAAACCCCTGCAAAAGGTTCAAATCCAGGGGTTGGGTTTTTTCAAACCAGAATTTTGAGCTGAATGCCCAAAGCCCCCAAGATGGCCATTTTGGACATCTTTGCCCCCTTGCTTTTCATTGCAACGCTTTGCATCAAAAGGTTTTTCGATCCAGCCCGGCGTTGCCGGGCTGACCTTGATTTTGTTTCGGTCGCTCCCCAGGGGGTGGCTGGACCTCCGGCTCAAAAAAAAAAACCCCTGACCACAACAGTGGGCAAGGAAAACTAAACCCCCCAAATAACACCCCCAGTGTGTTATTTGGGCACCCGAACTGGGGTCTAGGGGGTGTTATTTGGGGGGGGGTGTTATTTGGAGGTTACTTTCAGCGTTTCCGTATCCACCATGGATGTTTGGCACGATCCCTGAAACCTCTCGTGAATTCTCTTGAACTCCAAAAGAATTCAAAGCAAAGCACCCCGGGGGTAAAACCCTTGTCTTTAAAATATTTTTGTACCACCACAATTTTTTGGGGGGGCAGCCTCCTACCACAATACCACAGTCAGGGGCCCAGTGGTTGGAATGAAGGGGTTGCATGCATTTGTGGGTTGGGGACATAGATTCACTTTGTCCTCCCTGGGGACTTTTCCTGGGCCCAAACCCACCCACCCACTTTCTTCGAAAGCCCCCCCCGCGACCCCCCATGATCCCCCTAGAGGGGCTTAGGCGGCCGGATTCGCACTTAAGCTTTTTTCCTTTGGATGCGCGCAATTGCGCAAATGTACCATTTTTTTGTAGCCCCTGGGACCTGTACCCTGACACCCAAACACGATTTAAGAACCGTTCCACCCTCTATTGGAGGGGATTAACTCCCAGTGGTCTCGTGCGCATGCTGCTTACCGGGTGACGTTAATAGGGCTGGGGGTGAGACTGGTGCTGTTGTACATCAAACGGGAGAGAGGCACACACCCCTTGTGACAACACTTGGAAACGGTGCTGACGTGCTGGCTGAACTGGCTTGGACACTGCCGCCACCGTAAGAACACACGAGCCTCATTAGATCACACCACCCACAGACACACAGACTACGTGAGGCAGCCGTCACGCAATTGATTGTGTTTATGCGCGCAATTGCGCAAAATAAAAACAATTGTGTTTATGGGTGCATGTGCGCAAATAAAAAACAAAACCGATGATGATAAAAATGACGTGTTGGGGGCGCAAATGCGCATAAATACATTGGTGGTGTGCGCATTTGCGCAAATGCGCACACCAACACGTTATGTTTACTTGCGCAATGCGCCCGCCAACATGTACTTTTACTTCTATGTTAAAAGACACCAATGAGGACCATGAACCCTACGAGGTTTTAAAAATGTGATGGCGTGTTGGTGCGCGCAATTGCGCAAATAAACACAATTACGTTTGTGCGCACATTGCGCAAATAAACAAACAAACATTTAATACACCGCTTCAAAATGATGTGTTTGTAGGAGCCTTAACACACAAACAAAGTTGTGTTCATTTGCGCAAATGCGCGCATCAAAACACATCAGTTGTGCGATACCATCTCCTCCTCCGTGACAGCTGCGTTACAAGAAGACAAAATTTGGCACCTGAAATACCCGGGACGTGTCGGGCCGGAGTCCGTTTTACGGTTTTCTTTCCCATTTTTCCCTTGAAAAACGTAAAAAAAAACACCGGTTTTTGTGCATAATTGGGGGGAGTGGGTCCACCGCTTTGATGCACCCAATCCAGGGGTAAAGGTTCAAGACTTCCTTGCATCCAAAGGAACGGGTGCTTGAGGGCTACCTCTCTTCGGCTGCTGGTTGCCATGCACTGGCACCCACGTCATATCCCAATCTCACGCCCCAGTTGCGGAATATAACGTGGCCGCTTCGGTGTGTGTTGTTGCACTGGGGAGGTGGATGCCGGTCTGGTGGGTGCTGAAGCATCAGCAGCTGATGGGCTTTAGCAGTGGAGCCCAGGCCGCAGGTCAGCGGCAGGGACCTTGGGACCCAAAAATTGGTGCCGGTGGAGGTGCACCGTTACTGGGTGGCTATGCACGCACCTTCTGGAGATCCTATGTCCCCGTCTTTTGTGGGACCTGTCAATGGTCAAAAAAACGGCACAATAACACCATATACCGGAGGAGACGGTGTGGTCATTTGCTTTCAACTCATTCAGAAGCCACTAAGGGTAGCTGTAGGAGAGGCAAATGCAATCGTTTTCTAGTCCTCCGTTAGTTGTTTATTTGCGCATTTGCGCGCATCACCTTGTTTTGTGGCGCAAATGCGCAAATAAACATAGTAAATTGTGCAGTTTCTTCATGCAGTTTATTTGCGCATTTGAGCCCACAAACAACGTGATGATCAAATGCGCAAATAAACCACATCTGCTGTCAGTGTTTGACGGTTCTGTTTCCGTCACACTGTTCTTATTTGTGTTTATAGGCGCAAATGCGTGCACCAACACAATTATGTTGGTCCGCGCATTTGCGCAAATGCGTGCATAAAACATAATTTTGCATGTGCGCGCATTTGCGCACTTGCGCCGTTGACAAACAGTGTGACAAACTCACCAACTGGATGGCCCGTCAGTCTGTACCGTCAGGGCCTCTATGTCACGCAGTTTTTTCAACGGCGTCAGTTCATGGGTGCCAAAGCCCAACACAGGAAGGACAAAATTGTGTTGATGCGCGCAATTGCGCGCATCAACATAAACATGTTTGGTGCGCGCATTTGCGCGCATAAACACAATTTTGTCCTTCTAGTGTTGGCTTCTTCTGCAGGGTTCTTTGCCACACAGCTGGTTCTGCGCATCCCAGGTATACCGTTCCCCTTTATTCCCTTCATTCCCTGCGGACCCCGTTTCATCCCCTCTGCATCCGTTGCCTAACACCCCGTACTTACCTTCCTTTCCCTTGTCCTTCCCGCCGGCTTGGTCACACCACACCACACCCCCCGACACTTCCTCCCCGCGCTTTAACAAACAGCCCAAAAACACCACACCAAGGCGCCGCAAGCAAAGCAGTCCGGTAAACACCCAGGACGCACACCGCCGGCAGCTCGGACACACCCGGGGACACAGCCGAAAGGAGCAACAAGGGCAGTAAAGGTCCCGTTCCTAATGGTGCTTTTCTGTGTTTTTTTCCCTGTGGGCCGGCAAGGTCCCGGGGGTTTCGACGTACAAAGTCCATTTTGGCACACCCCCAAAACGCCATTTTTCGCCAAAGTCCCGGGGTCTCACAGCCAAAATCAGAATTTTGCTCATTTTTTTGCTCTCTTGTCACGTGTTTCAAACCCCCTGACCTTCACAGCCGAAACAAAGCAGAATCAAAAAATCGTAAATTTGCGCAAGTGCGCAAATAAAAGAAAAAAGCTTAAGTGCGAATTAGGCCGCCTAAGTTCCTGTGCACTTCAAACGTCCATCCACGGATCATGCGCTTCAAAACGGCATTTTTGGGGGCAATTTCCGCCGTCTAAGTCAAAGATGAACAAGAGGGGGTTCCTCAAGACCAGGGGTTGATCAAATCCGATATCCCAGAAATGGGCCTTTCCTGTTTCAAGGTTCTGGTTCCTTTTCCCAAGGTTTGGGGTGGGTTGCCTTGCACAGACCCCTCTGGGCGACGGGGGGGGGGGGTGTTTCAAACCTCTGGCGCCGCAGGTGCGCAAAACCCGGCCGCAGGGGGAGATATTTCCTCCTCACCTGCCTGAGTTCGTGATGGTCAAGCACCTATTTTTGCCATTTTCAGCCATTTTCGGCCATTGTCGGCCATTTTCGGACATTTTCCTCTTGGTGGGGGGTAAAATTACCTTAATCCTTTCACACCAACAATGCATTTGATCATTCATGCAAGGTGAAAGTAGTTGCGAGCAACAAATCAAGCCAACGCATCCAAGGAGGTCCATTTGGAGTGGTTGCTTAGGGATTAAAGACGTCAAAGAGTTTTTGGTTGCAATATGCAAATGCAAGGTTTTGGGAATAAGCTTCTTTCCCTAACATTGGATCAACTCCAACCGTAATCCACAAAGCAACTTGGGGGGGGGGCTCTATTTTTGAAAGGAGAAATAAATAAAATTTGTTGTGGAGGTCGTCGAGAACTTTGCAAATGATGCAGCAGGAATTTTATTTGAAACTCTCACAAATAATTGACATTGTTGAAAAATCTAAATGGCACAAATCCATGAACTTCAACGAGCCTTGATGTAAAGTTTCATCCGTCATGTTGAGACGATCATCCGTCTGGACTGTGGCGAAGTTAGGAGAAATGCGCTCAGCTTGAGCGGCAG
>CAAHFI010498369.1:0-10539 GCA_900893395.1 Euglena gracilis
AAAGAGCTTTCAAAAAAATGTGAGAAGGTGGGTGGGGGTCCTGAACGTGGGGCTAATTGCTGATCACGCGATGAGGTTCAAACACACAAAGAGGCGCCTTCTCAGGTGGCGGTTACTAGATTTTATGGCGTAGTTGAGGAGAGAGAGGGAAATCGATGTGCATGATTGCAGCATCGCACGCTCTCACACTTTCGCGTCAAACCAACCAGCAGCCAAGGACGAAATGTTCTCCCCTCTGTGCAGCGGGCCCACAGGGAACAACCGCCACGGAGACTCCTGGCTGGGTGTTGGCAACGTTCTGCGCGCCAACCGCCGCCATGTACGCCCGGGTGGCCGCCCCGCTGGCCTCCACGAGGCTCAGCTGATGAGTCCGCACGGTGGGCACCCCGCCCCGTGGCCACCATGCCTCTGTGTGGACGTCCTCCACCTACGCTGTTGAGGGTCAAAGATGCACTCAGGGTGGACTGCTAGGGGGACAACTGTCAGAACATCGTTGGATCCTGCCGAGGTATGAAATGCTTGTGCGACGGAACTGCCTCCAAAAACGAAGCGCACTCCTTTGCACACAGGTTCTTTTTGGACCCGGGATCCGGACCCACCCACCCACCCAGCCTGGGGGAGGGGGGGCTCAGGGGACCCACTTTGGGGTTCAATTTTTGGGCCCAGACATTTTTTGGGGCACTGTGCACCGAAAACAGAGGAAACCCTCGCCTCCTGTGGGTACCCACTCGGCCGCGACCCCCATCCCGGGGGAGATGGTTTGGTGGGTGGGCCAGGCCACCCGCCCATCTCCTGGGTTCGCAAAACTGAAAGAAAAAAAACTGGACTGCCCTCGCAGTCCTGGGGCCTCTGACTGGCGTCCAGCCGGCATAGCGGGCCGTCCGGCGACGGGGCGGGGACGGCGAGCTGGCTGGTCGCGTGGGCATTACTGGCATCGATGGGCCCGTTGATCTCCGCCAGCAGCGCGCCCACGGCCAGGTAGCGCGTCCAGGCCGGCGCGCAGGGGGGTGGGGGGCGTCCCACCAGGCCGTGGTGCCGGGACACACAAAATGTTTTGGGGGTCGACCGCCGCGCGGCACGGTCAGCGCAGAGGCTGGCGGGACAGCCCCCCAGCCCACTGCCGCCGGCCTGGCCCGGACTTGGCGGGGTCCATGTCGAGGTTCCAGATGTACCCCCCGTTCAGCAGCCGCTGAGGCCCCTGCATGGCGACGGCGCGGTTCATGGCAAACAGCCGCCGGCTGCCTCAAGCTTATCCACGCGTCCCCCACCCCCCCCCCCGCACACAGGAATGTTGATCGGTGGTGAAATTGGCAGGGGCAGATGGGAGACCACCTCCCCACGAGGCCAGTTTAGCGTGTCCAGACCCAGGGACAGCCTTCCCGCGGGGGGGGGGATGTCTTCTTTTGGGGTTGACAACAGCGCCGTGACGAATGCAAAAAAGAACAGACTGGGGGGCTTGAACAGGGGAAACGGACCACCTAATAGGTAAAAAAAAATTACACTTCGCATCGGAAAGAGGAAGTTTTCTTTATGTTTTTGGGTTCCAATGTTCAATTGCAGCCATTCAGATAGAACAAATCTCAGCCACAGTGTCCAAAATGGCCAAGGAGTCGGACACGGTCGGGACCAAAAGGCAACCCCCTACAGGGTGCAAACGATTCAGATCAGCATGGCCCAGGGGGGGGGAGGGCGATGACTTCAAAACTTGAAAAAAAGCTTGATCGCCGCTCCTGCTGTCCTAAAAAAAACCCTGTCCAAGAAAACTGATTTAGGATGGTGGAATGGAGGAAAAATTGAATGTTCAAAAGACAAATTGGTGAAACGCAAGTGAATAGCGAGCGGAAAAGGGTTCCCATTGTTGTTTTCCTGGCACCTGTTCGTAATTCACCATCTAGAACTGGATTCTAACCTCCCCGTGATGACAATTGTTTAAAACCTCAGGGGTATTATTCAGGGGGGGCTATCATCAGAAGGAAATGCACTAGCCCGGCCTCGAAAAAAAATGAACGAAATGTGGGGAAAAAAACACACAAAAAGTGCGCTAGATGTGCAAAAATGCTTAAAATAAAACCAAATGCTAAAAGAAAAATCACAAAAATGCAAAATCTGCCCAAAAAAACATGCAAAAATGGCAAATTTACAATAATTGAATGAAACTATGAGGAAAATGTCAGTTTCAAAAAATTGCAAAATTTGGCATACATGCAAAATGCAAAAAATCATGCAAATCACGAAAAAATGCGCCAAAAAAGCAAAAAAAAATGTGCTGAAAAAAAATCGAAACATGTCAAAAAATGCGAAAAAATGTGAAAAAAATGTGGAAAAATCAAAAGAAGGCGCAAAAATGCGGGAAAAAATGCGAAACACATTTCCCCCCTGCTATCATCCGTATTTTCGCGATTAAAAAAAAATGCCTCAAAATGCCCCATTCCCAAAATGGCCAACTGACCTATTTCCTACGACCCTTCAATTCTGCTGTTTTTTTTTCGCAAAAAAAAAACCTGGTTTTCAGAAAAGGGCATAAGTTCGAGCTCAGAGCATAGCATCCAGGGCAGCATTATTCGGATTTATCTGAAAAAATCCACTAATCAGAACTGGAAAAAAGGATGAGCCACGCGAGCCCTGATCCCAACACTCCACCACAAGTCATCGCTGAAGACTGCTTCCCCAACAGTGGGAAAATCGCCCATTTGACAATTTCCCAGAGGACAGACAATGGAGTTCCAGCGTCCTTCACTGGGTCGTTAGGCGGAGTGCTTGGCTGTCGAAGACCCATTGTGCCACCCAGCGAAGGTTGGGGTCGCAGGACCGCAGCAGGGACTGGGTCAGGAGCAGGTTTCGACGTTACGGCCCCAACACCACACAGAAACCCCTTTTCATCGAACCCTGGCAGGATGCTTGTGTCCCCTGGGGCGTCTCGCCGACAGGCGATACATCGAGGAAGAAAATACACACCTTCGTGTTTGGAAGATGTGATGAGAGTAACTGCGAGTGACGTTTTCTGCGGGGTGGTGACTAAACAACAGCACCCAACGGAAACTGCATTCTCCATTGTGTACTGCCACCTGAAAAGCCATCGCAACAAAAGACCTCGGTTCGTTCCGTGGGCATGACAGCTTGCCGCACTTTGCTGGTCCAGAAGTGTGTGTGGGGCATCGCCTGGATGTTCGCTCCGCATTTCTTCCCCAAAAATGAAAGCAGGTGCCTCGGCTTACAACAATGACCGCAAAAAAAAAACGGAAACGCGTACGTACCTGCCCCCCCCAGGAAGTTGCAACCAGACAAGCCAGAGCACAAGCCTTGGTGACACTTGCTGGGCAGCTGATGGGAAGATAGCAACTTCACGCAGTGGAAATTAACGTTTGGATGTTGAATTTCAGCCCTTTGACCCCTCTCATTTTGAGAACATTCTAACCCCTCTCACTCACAGAGCACTCTGACCCCCAAAGCCTAATGACAAAAGGACTGACATACAATTTAGATTTTCATACATGCCAATTTTGCAAATCTGCAAGTTTGTGAAAAACATTTGTGTCATTTTTCACTGAGTGGGTAAAAAAAGCACAGGGGGGGGAGATTGTATTGAGCCGAAAGGCACCAACTGGAGATTTTGGTTGGGCGACGCGCCCCTTTAACGCGGCAAAACTTGCGCATCAGGATTCTTCCTATTTCGTCCGAAAAACCCTTTCCCTGACAACTTCGCGAAATGGCAACATTTCACAAATGTCGTCTGTCGCGCCCCATTAGTCAAAGCTCCAACAAGCCCAAAAATGCAACAGGCCCAATTCTTAGAACCACCTTTCCCGTGACCATCAAAGGCTAGAACAACCCCCAGATGGAGAACAGGCCCCTGGGTCCGGCGAAGAGAGGATAGGGTCGTTGACCATGATGGCCAGCAGGGTGGTGGGGACAGAGGCGTTTGAAAGCCAGTGCACCCCCGACCCAGCAAGTCAGCGGGCGGACACAAATGGCAAACACGGAAAGGATGGGAATAACAAAAAAATTTTGGGTGTCTGCAAATGAATCACAAAAAAAAAGGTTGGTGTTCAACCAAAACAAGCACCTCGTAATACCTTCGTGAGGAAAAATGGTGCATTTTCGCAGCTGCAAATGTGGGGGGGGGAGGTAGTTGAACGGCCTCGGAACTCAACGGTGGCCTCCTTGTTGTGTAATGTATCCCCTCGTTCAACCACAAATAGCAGAGTCCTGTTACAACCTGTCTCCACCTTCGGTATGCTGTGAAAAATGTGCCAATAATATCCACCACAGTGCTGCAGGGCTTCAGGGCGTAAAGGCTTGGCACTTGCAGTTGCCACGACGAAAATATTTGGGTTGAGACTATGGTTCGGGTCCCTGAGAAGCGAATCATTCAAAACCTGGGTCCAACCCAGGAAACAAAAGGCATGGAAATATGCGCAAACGCGCTCATGTACAAAATGCAGCGTCGATGTGAGATTGGCAGCACGCTTTCACTCAGACCACCTCTGGGGGGCTGAAGCGCCGAAGCTTCCCAGGTTGCTTTGCACGCTATTGAACGGCTGTTTGTCGGTCACCACCGCCAGCAGCTTCCCGGTGGCCGGGTCGAAGAGGGAGAGGAGAAGCAGCCGTACAGCATGGGCCCGGGGGGTGGCTCGGTGCGAAGCGGACGATGGCCTTTGTCGAAACACCAACCGCCGCCACCCTGTGGGAAACCCGACCCTCCTCCCCCGAAAACGTCGCCAGATGCGCACCAGGGGATACCGATAAATACCAATAAATGACCTCTTCGCATATTTGGGATCGGAAGCTGCAAAACATTGGTCACCTTGTATAAATTCGGGATAATGCGAGATTTCAGGAGGAAACAATGTAACATCGGTGGAGGTAGACAAGGGGTGGGGAGGAAAGAGACAATTCCCCAGAGACGCGTCAGAGGTGTGTTTCTGGGGTTCAGAGCCTATGGAGTAGAGACCATAAACTCACTTGCCTCCCCTCTTGTCCAAGATGTTAGTCTCCAGGAGGGTTACGGCAGTGGGATGGACAGTAGTAGGAGAATCTTGATCCTCCTCGAATGTCGTTCGAGGTGGTTTGGGGAGGATCGAAATCCTCCTCGAAGGTCCTTTAAGGTCGTTTGAGGAGGATTTTAAGCCTCCCCTCTCGAAGGGGGGCTCAAAAACTCTTTGGCTTCGCTGTGTACCCTGTAGAGGGAAATATAGCAACGATGAGCGGGATGGTTGCAACCATGGGGCATGAAATCTCAACCCTAACCCTTTTCCTTCTGATAACCTCAGAAATTCTTCGATATGGGAATGTTTTTGAATAAAAATATTTATTAAATCGCGTGGAAAATTTCCCCCTACAGGGTACCAGCTAGGTTAATACACATGGGGACCTTCGCTCGGCGCCTTCGGCGCCTCGGTCAGGTCCCCCCATGTTTTTAACCCTAGTTGGGCGACTCTTTTTTGGGTTGCTGTGTACCCTGTAGAGGAAATATAGCAACGATGAGCGGGGTGGTTGCAACCATTGGGGATGCAATCTTAACCCTCACCCTATTCCTAATAACCTCAGAAATTCTCTCGGTATGGGAATATTTTGAAAAAAATATTTTATGAATGAGTGCATTCCTGCGTAAGAAAAAAGCAAACAAACAAGCAGAATCAAGAACAATGAACACCTGAATGCATGTACATAGGAGGAGGATCGAGATGTCGTTCAAGGTCGTTCGAGGAGGATCGAAATCCTCCTCCAAGGTCGTTTTGAGACATTCAAGGAGGATCAATATCCTCCTCGAAGGTCGTTCGAGGTCGTTCGAGGAGGATCGAAATCCTCCTCGAAGGTTGTTCGAGGTCGTTCGGGAGGATCAATCTCCTCGAATGTCGTTTGAGGTCGTACGAGGAGGATTTTAAGCCCCCCCCACTCGAAGGGCTCAAAACGTTCGAGGAGGTTCGAACTCGAACGTTCGAGCTCGAACCTCCTACGGTTACCCCCCCCCGTTAGTCTCCAACCAGGGGTCGTTAGACGTGGGGGGTGGACCCCAGGTCAACAAAAATTGACCAAGCATGGATATATGAACATTCTTTGGCTGTTTAATTGGCTATTTTTGGCCACTGTTGACCATTTTTGGCCACTGTTAAGCGTTTTTTTTGGTCACCTTTAGCCATTTTTTTTGGCCGCTTTTTTTGCCATTTTTCGGCCACTTTTGACAATTTTTTTTGCCAAAGTTTACCAAAATGGTCAAAAATGGCCAAAAATGGTCAACGGTGGCAAAAAAAAAATTGGCCAACAGTGGACAAAAATTGACCAAAAGTGGCCAACAACTGACCAAAAGTGGCCAAAAGTGATCAAGGGTGGCCAAGAAAATAGCCAAAAGTGGCCAAAAGTGGCCAAAAAAGGTTGTCCAATTTTTGCCAACTTTGACAAATTCCGTCTCTTTTTTTTTTTACAACTCTGCACACGATTTTGGTAAATTGTAGTCATTTTTTTGGCAGTTGGCATGAGTGAGAGCATTTGCTTCCCCACCTATGGACTGCTGGCCAAAAACCGTTGATCAGCCTGTTCGTCTGGGCCCCGGAAAAAGTGCCCCCCCCCCAGGGGGGAGGTAACTTGTCCAGCGACCAGGCTTGTCCAACAGTTCCCTGAGTCAGAAGCGACTTTTTGCATACACTGTTGGTCCCATGAGAATTGCCTGATCAATTTCGCTTTTTTTTCTTTTGCACTTTTCATTTTTTTTGTACCTTGCCAGGGTGACCACATAAACTGGCTGTAAATTTTGGGCTGTATGCCCAAAATGGCTGAAGAAGGCCAGTGGCCCCCTTTTATATTTTCATTGTATTATAATGCAAATAAATAATAAATACAACAAACGTCCAACTCGCCTTCAGAAAAAACAGGACTTTTTGGGGGGAAGTGCAACATTGCTCTGTCACACCGTTGCATGACTGCCCATTTTGCTGATTGCTGCGTCGCACTTCCACTTGTTTAACCATCGGCGAGGTGTCCAACTGCCCCTTTGGGGGCAGGCCAGCCAGCCAGCCCAAACTTCTATCTGACCAAGAAACCTCAAGCCAGAACGCAGATTGTTTCTCATAACTCTTGTCGATGTTTTTGAGTTCTCTTGTTTTGCCCAAAGATCACAAAGAGGGGGGGGAATTATCACTGATGTCAAGCAAGATCGAGGGACCCACCCAGCCCCCCCCCGGGGGAGTCGACCACCACTCACCCACCATTCTGGTCAGCTGCATTGTGACCGTATGAATTTTTATCATAGATTCACTTAAGACCTGTGTCACCCCTCGGGCGAAGTTGGGTGTTTTCGAGTGGGTATGGTGCGCCATGGGTCGGATTTTTGCCCAGCCAAAGGCTGGACTAGAGTTTTTTTTCTCCAGCCTTTTCAGCCGATTTTGTAGATTTTGAATTTTGAAATACAACGTTGGCGATGGCCAGTTCCGATTGCTTCAGAGTGGCAACTTTCAGGCGAGGGTGGACAAAACGCGGCGTTGCAAGGACTGGGCAGCCAGGAGTGCAGAGATTTCAAGTAAAAAAAAAAACACGCCACACACCTTCGAGCCACCATCCGCATTCCAGAGGGGAGATATAGAAGGCTTTGGTGTCCACACAAAGCAAAAGCGAGCTTCGCACCGAAGAATGTTGCAACAAGGTGAGAATAGCAAGGAATACTTGAAAAAATACACAAATTGTTATCTGGACTGTTCATCCTGTCTGAATGCATCATTTCAACTTTTAAAACACCCTTTTTGAAGTGCAGGGTCGCAACAAGCGCAGGATGCAAACATTTTCTGAAGGAAAGCAACAAACCTCAGACAGGTAGGGTCCAAATAGCACAAAAAAAAGTCCAAAAAGCACGCCCATGCTTTAGGGGGAGGTTCCACTGTCAGTGTCAGGGGCGCACTCACTGGGTGCTGGGTGGGGGTCCATCTCAGGAGAAAGAATGCCGCAGACCCCTTTCCATGTTGTCCCCCGGCTGGAACTGGATTCGACTGGGCCAAACCAGCTCTAACTATTGACGCAAAGAAAAAATACAGGCATGATGCATATCAAGAAAATGTATCCATTGACCGGTAAAGTGAAATGAGCAAACAATTCTTGACCCATTTTGCCCGTTTTGGCTGGCTTCAGCACCGACCAAGGAAATGCTACAGGGGGGGGGGTCTCCCAAAACCTCAACCCGAAACCAATGGGTCGTCATCTGACAAGAGGGGGAACAAAAACAAGGGAATTCAGGAACCAACCCCCAAAACCCCAAAACTAGCCAAACCGCAGTCATGATGGAGATGGACAGGGCTGTCAGGAAGGACGTGGTGAGAGGAAGGGAGGTGGGAACCCAGCACCTTTTGCAAGGGACAACACAGGACACAGGGAAGGCACTGAAAAAAACTTTTACCAAAAAAACTGGTGCCTGGTAAAAAAAAAAGGGAAGGGGTGGTTCAGGTGACCCCCAACCATTCGGATGGAGGTGGGGGGAATCGAGCCCCCTCCAACCACCATCTATGGGGCTTCCTCGTTCCTGTTCAGCCATTTCGGGTCGTTGTTCGACATGGTGTGGTCTGACGGAGGGGGGGGGGGGCATCAAAAGCAAGCTCGAGAAAGGTTTGGGAAACGTGTCGTTCACGTGCCTCTGGTACCAGTCCTCACAGCGCTGGTCATCGCCACATCCACAGCTCTGCGGCAGAGGGCAACTTTGTGCCACCCGCTGCACCACGTCAACCGCAGGCATCTGCTGAGCTTTGAGCTCGGGGAGAAATGGCCATAAACCAACCATGCCCCCCCCAAGCTGTGCCCCCAAAGTAGGGGGACGGGAGTAGCTCACTGTGATGGAACTTTTTTTTGAAGAACGTCCAAAGTGCGCAAAAATCGACGTTTTAGACGTTCTAAAAGTCACTTTTAAGCAAATGTCCTAAAATAGGCCTTGGAAAAGCCGGAACGGAACGGGCCATGAAGAGTCCCCGGGATGGGTTGTATGGAAACCCTTCGGTTTGGAGCAGTGCTGGGGTAAGGCCCGGACCAGTCCCCCCTTAGTCTTTGGAATTGTCTCCAAAGAAACTAGGGTTCTTCCAATAAAATTCTCACAAGTATCTTCATCTGCTCATGAATTTTTTTTATCCTTGTCAGCTTTTGAAGAAGGGGAGGTTTGACCTCCCTCTTTTTCGGGATGGGGAGGGGTCCGACCTTCCAATAATGGGGGTGGTCAGCAAGGCTCAAACCTGTGGTACTTTCAAAAGGAATTAACTCACCAATGCCTCCCCAGGAGGTCTGCAAACTTACGGATCTCATTATTCAATTGATGGCAGGGATCTCATTGCCTTTTAGACGGGAGATGGAGTCCAGGACATTGTCCGAATTTGCGCTGCACGTCCATTACATGCCCCAGCTCCGGGGGGAAGCAAAAAGTGGGGAAAAGAGTCAGTCACCCCTGCGGAGAGTGACAAAGTGATTGCATGTTTCAGGTTGGTATTGCCGAGGTAAGACATTACGTAAGGTGTTTGCCGAAGGAAAATGACAGGACAGCACATTCTCCCTGAAGACACCTGAAAGGGCGGGTCAGTCAAGCACCGTTGCTTGGTGCTCTTTTGGGCGTATTGCGGCACCGTCGCACCGTAGGGCAACCAAGTCAAGCATATGGGTGGCACTGGCTCCATTGAGCTGGCTGTAGAAAGTGGAACACCATATATCCGAGAAAGGATAACACAAAAGCTATTGGTGCACAGCTGCAACCGGGAAGCGTGGGCCCATTCGAGGAGACTCAGAAAACTTCCAACTCAAGGGGAAATTGCTCCGGTTATGCCACATGGTTTATCGTCTTGGGTGGTGCACCATATATGATCCATGTTGGATGGTGGATGGTGCACGAAACAATCATTCACATATTCTGAAAAAATCTTGCATTGACCTGCAATTTCGAATACCAAAAAAAAAAAAAAAAAAGACAAAGGTGGAAAATATTGCGAGATTAACAAATTGCGAAATTAACTAATTGTTGGAATTAACAAATTGTATAAAAATCCACAATCATAAAATTGTTTCCGGGAATTAAAATATCAAAAAAATGGAGATTACAATTTATTGTTGTGCACAAAAAGGCTTGCAGTTTCCTCCCTGCCCCCATCTGAATCAAACCGAACCAAAAGCTGCACCCCTGGGTTCGCTGGATGCTTCATCAAAATCAAACCACATCGCAATGCCCGGGATGGTCCACAAAAAGGACACGCTGTTTTGGCCTTCAACTGCCATCACACAGGGCCACCCAGGCACGAGGTCCTGGCTGTAGGCACTGCCATTTTTGGAGAGGACGGACGAACGCCCCGGTGGCCGAGCAGGTGGTGGCAGAGGAACGTCCTGTGGGACGCTCGGACTCGAACCTTGCTGGGGCGCAAGGTTAGGGGGGGTGGAGACTTGCAGAATTCGCAGGTGCGCATTTCGCAGAGGCGGACGTCTTCTGCGCTTCTGCCATTCTGCCTCGAGGTTGACTCCGTTCCAGTAGTCATCAAAAAAAAAACACTCCGAAGCAAGTTTCCTCGCCTCCTCACGCTCAAGAAAAAAAAA
>CAAHFI010500033.1:0-11569 GCA_900893395.1 Euglena gracilis
TCTGGCCATGCGAAGATTGGCTTGATTTTCGATTCGTTGGAAAGAATATGTCAAAGACTTTCTAGAGGTCCAACGACGACCAAGACCTCTTTTCACTTTTGATTTCCTCGTAAATGAAACCGATGAGGCCGTTTGAGGCTCCTAAGGGGGACGGGAATGATCACAAATTTTCGAACAAGCTTGGGATTTGTTGGAAAAAGAAAATTTAAGTGGGGCAGGAAATTGTGCAAGGCAAAAAATTTGAAGAATTCGCCTCAAGTACAAAAACGACCTAACTAGGGAGGATTGGAAACGTTTTGAGACAGATTTTCTCATGTTGAGAAATTTTGCAAAAGATGTGACCGACGCCGACGCGTATCGGGTTCTAAGACGGGAAATTCCCAATTTTACAACGAAAGAAAATTGCAGGAACAAGAACGGGAAGTGATTTTTTTAACGTGGTGGAGGTAAGAAATTTGCCCTTGGTGGACCCCACCAAGTGCAAGGAATTTTGGTGAGTGCGTTGGAGGGAGCACGTTAAATTTTGTCTCCGTGGTGTTTTTGGGACGCATTTGAGGTGACGGTTGGGTCGGCAAGGGAGAAAAATTGCTTCTTTCACTCAATGGACGAAATTTGTCAAACGGGCAAAAATTGCAAGTTTCCCCCAAAGAATTTTCAACTACCCCCACGGAAATCATGGAATGATGCACAAATGGCTCACGCAAAAGGAGCAAGCCGTTGAATTTAAACGGCGTGGTTCCCCCCGGAACGGAATCAAACCCCCAATGGATGAGGGTGACAGAAGTTTCCACGGGAACGGAAAATGAGAATTTTTCTCAAAATTCTCAAACGAAAAGGAGGGGGGGACACATCAAAAATTTCGAATCCCCCGTTTCCATTCAAAAAGTGGAAGAAGCACCACTCCCTACCCCCACCCCCACAAAAAAGCAATGAAGGTGTAATCAGAGCACCGTGTGAACGTTGTGGTAAGATGGGGCATATTGCCGCTAAGTGTTGGGCAAAATTGCCGGATGCAAATCAAGGCCCCCCCGCACGAAATTTTGGCCCCAAGCCCAAGGGGGGGAGGACGCGGCAAGGGGGTGGTAAAGGCAATTTTGGAGGCAAAGGTTGGCAAACTTTCAAGGGCCAAGGAAAGGGTGGTGGCAAAGGAGGAAAAGGAAAAGGGGCCAAGGGTGGGTCCCCCTCGTGTTAGGGGGCCGGGAGTGCCTAAGGGGCGGCACTCCTGGCCAAGTGCCCCCACGCAAAATTTGTCGCAGAAAAATTTTGCGCTACCGTCAAACATTTCCATGGAAAAAGTCAAACAATTTTTGTCATCCAAGAAGCCAAAGGCTTTGGACTTATTTTCAGGAACAAAATCTGTGGCCAAAACGCTTGAAAATGTGGGTTTGAGGTTTTGACACTAGATGTGAACCCCCGTGCAAAGCCCCACATTTTGGCCGACATTTTGACATGGCCTTTGGAAAAATTTCTCAAAAAAGGGGACGTGGACTTGATTTTCGCATCCGTGCCTTGTACGGAATATAGCCAAAGTCTCACCACACGTGAAAGGAATTTGGAGTATGCCGATTCTCTTGCAAAAAGGACACTTTCCATCATCAATTTTCTACAACCCCCCAATGGTACATTGAAAATCCCCGAAACGGCCTTTTGAAGGACCGTGAATTTATGGAAGGGCTGAATTTTTTGGATGTTGATTATTGCCAATTTAGCCCTTGGGGCTACAAAAAGCCCACCCGTATTTGGGGAACGGTGGAGGGGTTGCAAAACCGTTTGTGTCCGGGTTTTTGGTGTGAGTTCACCATCCCCGGTACCAAAAGACACATTCACCGTTTGGGTGGAAACAATTATGGAGTGACTCTCAAACCAAAAATATCGAGTCCCTGAAAATTTGGTCAAACTTTTGGTGCAAGGGAAACGTTTGGAGGAGAGGCATATTCCAAAGGGGAGGGTTCGGTGTTACCCCCAGGGTACCCCCTCACTAACGACCAATGACCGACCAGATTTGTACATGCACGAAAAAGAAATTGTTTTGGACCCTAAGCAACTTAAAACGGTGAAAGTTTCAGAATTGGGTCAATTAACCAAAAAATCAGGTCGAACGCAATTGGTGATGGCGGTTCATGTTACGGCACCCGATGGTTCACACAAATTTTGAAGGCTTTGGCTGACACGGGTGCCCAAACAAATTTGGTGAGGTTGGGACTTTTTGAAAAATTGATGGTCCCCGCAAAAGAACCTTTGAGGTTGGTCACCGTGAAAGGCGATTCCCTACCGGGTGGGGAGCATGAGTTGGAGCTAAAATTGAAATTTTTGGCACAAAAAAAGGGGACTACGGAAAATGCCCCCTGGAAATTTGTGGAATTTTCCACGAGGCAGAAATTCACGTTGACCTGATTTTGGGGTTTCCATGGATGTGGAAAAATAAATTGGGAGTGTTGCCCCACGAAAATGGACTTTTTGCCGACAACGACGGAGTGCGGTACATACGGAGTTGGCCTTTGAAGGAAATTGATGTTGCTCATTTTTTGATTGAAGAGGAACCTGAGGGGAGGGTTGAAACGGATATCATAGACACTACCCCCCGGTTCAAAAGTGAAAGATTTTCCCAGAAAAATTCACGAAAGTGAAAAAGAGGATTTGTGCAAAATTCTTCCCCCGTTCAAAGAAAGGGAAGAAAAAATGGGTTCAACGGCCTATCGACGAAAATTTTCAGCTTGCCGATTTTTCCCAAGGCACAAAATCCGACTTGTTTGATTCACGACCCGAAATTTCAGTTGGGCAAGTGTGGGAGGTGGAAAAATTTCAGTTTCACGTTCCAAGTTTTGTCGGAGAGAAAAACGAGGAACTAAGTGAGGAGGAATTAATGGAGGTGTGTGAACGGTTAAAGGAATCGGTTGAAGGTGGAACTAACGAAATCGGGATAATTTCCACTCACTCGGAGCCGAGTGAGTGGGGGAGTTCCAACCTTTGGTCGATGAGTTGCGCCAAAAATTTTTGAGGATTACAAAGATTTGGTTTTTGGGGATGAGGTGAAGCCCAACCCCCCGTGAGAGGACCGCATTGTGAGGCCCGTATTTTTTTGAAGCCGGGCGCTCAACCAAAAAGCAAAGACCAATGCAACTCATGGGTGAAAGGTTGGATGCAATGAAAGCAATAACCACGGAATGGTTAAGGCAAGGTAAGGTGGAGCCTTGTGAGGGTCCATGGGGTATGCCCTCGTTTCCCGTGAAAAAAGCGCATGTACCCCCACAGCCCCCTTACACAAAAAATGGAGGGGGGTGGTCGATGCCCGCTACATGAATTCCCAATGCATGGATGATGCATACCCTTTACCCCGGGTGGAGGAGCCTTTGATTCGCCAAGGCAAAAAACAAATTTTTTCACAATCGATTTGGTGGATGCTTTTCATCAAATCCCCCTCCACCCCGATTCAAGGCAAATTACCGCCACCTACACCCCCCAAGGCGGTGCAATGGAAGGTGGTTGTAATGGGTTGGAAAAACGGTGTGCAATATTGTCAAAGGAATTTGGAAGCGACACTTGCCCCCGCACGAGAAATCGCCGATGGCTATATCGACGATATTCTCATTGGTACCCCCAAGAAAATTTGGGTACGGAACAACTTTTGAGAAGGCACGATTCTGAAATTCGCACCATTTTGGACTTACTCCGTGAAAAACAATGGGTAGCCAGATTTTCGAAAGTGCAAATTTTTCCAAAAGGAGGTTGAGTTTTTGGGCCATATTTTGAAAGACGGCCTAAGGAAACCTTCCCCCGGCAAATTGTTGGCCGTGGAAAAATGGGAGCTACCCCAAACAATTACCGGTCTTCGTGCATTTTGTGGTTTTGCCAACCATTATTCTTCCTACATTGAAAAATTTTCAGAGTTGGCAGCCCCCCTCCAAGACAAACTTCGGGTTGGTCGTGCGGAGGGCAAGGCCGGTTCCAAAGTCCCGGTTAAGTGGGACGATGAAAGTAGGAAATCTTTTGAGGAAACAAAAAAGGCGTTGGTTAAGGGGTTGTCGTTACAAGTTGTCGACCCCGACCGACCTTTTATTTTGAAGGTGGATGCATCGGGTAGGTCCATTGGTGCGGTGTTGGAACAACTTCCCGTAGGTGAGGTGGAATTAAGTAAGGAAAAAGCCATGGAAGGGAAAACGGTTCCCGTGGCATTTATGTCACGGAAACTGACCCCTCCCAAGAAAAAACTTGGGACATTAGAGATAAGGAGGCATACGCGGTTGTATCCGCCCTTCAAAAATGGGCAGGGTGGATAGGCCTACAACCGGTCCTCGTTTTGACGGACCACAAGGCCCTTGAGTCTTGGGTCACCGAGACTCTTGCGGACCCGGCGGGACCGTCAAGCCGAAGGGCACGGTGGCACCAAAAACTCAGCAAATTTTTGCTAAACGTAGCGTATGTACCCGGTAAGCAACACCTACCCGCAGATTGTATGACAAGGTGGGCTTACCCCGCATCACAAAGTTTTGCGGATGTTTCATGGCATGGGTCGGAGGAGGATGAAAGGAAAAATGGCTGAAATTTTGGAAAACGAAAAAAATGGAACGAGCTTGCATGGTTGTTCGCTTGCACAAAAACGGTGAAGTTGTTGATTTTGATTTTTCAAGGCAGATTTCGGTGTTGGAAAAAATGATCTCCCCGTGGATACCATGGGCAATGAAGTGGAGGAAGGGGGGAGACGGAAAACTTTCCCGGGCAGCATTTTCCCCTTGATAGCCCAGAAAATCAAGGGGGGGAGGACGAAAATTTGTCCAAGGAACCTGTGATGCACCGGGATTGGTCCACTTTGTATGCACGGTGTGCGTATTTTAAGGATATTTGGGAGGAGGTACACAAACCGCATTCGGAAAATTGGCCTGAAAATTTTCAAATTTTGGACAACCGGCTATTTTTCCAAGGACTTTTGTGTGTACCCGCCGGTGTACTGGACCTTTTGTCCGGAGTACCACGCCCACGTGGGACATGTGGGGGGAACTTTGGTTGGAAATGACAAAACATTTCATTTTTCACCTTTGGTGGGGGCAAAGGAAATCACTTTGTCGGTTTCTAAAATGTGCGAAATTTGTCAATTTTTCTTTGAAGGGGCCTTTGCGTCCCACCATCATACCACCATTTTTGGGGTCAAGTGTTTCGATCGACCTCTTTAACATGCCCCGTGTAAAATTTGACGGGCAAGAATTTGATTGCATGGCGGTTTGTGTAGATCGCCTAAGCGGTTGGACAATAGTAACACCCCATAGGAGAAAAGGGTGTACGGCTAAGGCGGTGGCTAAGGAAATGTTTAATCGGTGGTTGGATTTATTTGGCTTGCCAACGGTCATCACGAGTGACCAAGGCCCCCAATTTTCAGGGGCATGGTGGCTCACGATGTGCGGTTGCATGGGGATACGAAGCGCAAAGGCGCAAGCGTATCACCATCAAGCCAACGGTAGGGCGGAAGTGCAAGGAAAGGAATTAAAACATGGCTTCGGAAAGTTTGCGACGAGATGGACACAAATTGGGTTGAAATTTTGCCATTGGTGAGGAGGAAATTTCATAACATCCCTGGGCCAAGTGGCTTTCCCCCTATGAAATTGTTTTTGGACGAAACATGCCATTGGCCGGTTTTCCTCTTCCCATTCCCCGCGAAGCGGAGGAAGCTTCAGATTTTTTCAAAAGAATGTCCGAGTTGGATTCAAAAATTGCTGAAAAATTGAACGCCCTTCATTTACAACGTTTTGAGGCTTTGAATCTCAAAGGGCTGAAAAACCAATTTTGGACATCGGGCAAAAGTTTGGTATTTGCGTCCATCCAATTTGCAAGCAAACTTGAAAAGCCGTTGGTTAGGTCCTTGTGAGGTTAAACGACGTTTGGGTCAAGGTTCATACCAGATTGAGGTGAAACCTGGTAATGCAAAGCGTGCACATCACACAATTGAAATTGCATGTGGAAGACAAATTCGTTGGAGAACCCCTACCATTGAATTTTTACCAAAGCGAAACCGAGGATGTGGAAGCTACCCCCGGAGAATATGTTGTGGAAAAAATTATTTCACATAGAAAAGGTCCAAATGGACAATGGCAATTTCTTGTGAAATGGAAGGGTTGGGATGAGTCGGATAACACTTGGGAACCCATCGGGCATTTTTTCCATCGTTACGCCCGAGAATTTTTTGTTTACGCCGAGGAAGCAAATTTGAAAATCGACCTCATGGCGTATTTTAAAAAGAGAATTCGGGAGGGTTCCGTTTGAGAAGTCAAGGGTTTTCTCCATTTCTCAGATTTTTTCAGTTTTTTTCAAGGCGCCAAGTTTCGTGGGGAATCGGTCCCGCGGGTTGCGGGGTCGCTTTCTTTTTCGATCTTTTGATTTTTGGTACTCGTCTGCAGCGGGTAACAGATCGAGAGACACAACACACACAAAGTCAATCAATAAGTGGTTCGAACGGTTGGATAAAGGGTGGAAACCACAAAAAAAGTTGCGCAACAACAAAAAAAAAGCGGTAAACCACAAAGGTGGTTTGGTTCTAAGAGACGTCAAAAAAAAAGACGTTCAAAAAAAGTCGGAAAGTTCCTTAAGGACAACAAAAAAGCCAAAAATCAGAAAGGGGAGTGTGTGCATTTGAGCTTGTTAAGGCTTGCCGTGCAACTTTCGAGTTGCAACGCAACCCTTGGCAAGACGGGCTGTGAGACGACCTACCCAATACACCCCCCCGTTTGTTTTTTTTGACCCCCGCCACATTGCAACAACACACGACTTACACATACGCGGACCCTCACCGCGGAGGCATCGTGGAGGAGACCCGCGGTGGTGGGGTGGTACGGGGCCTCAAAGCCCTCCCCCGTTGGTGATGCGACGGCGACGCACGCGGCTGACCGCTGCACCGTTGCCCGCACCGTTGCACCGTGCCACACCTCGTGGGGTAAGCGTGCCCTCGGGCCGCCCCCCCCCCCTCGCTTTGTTCGACACTCGAAAGTTATTTGAACGTTACGCATTCTGACCATCCGCTACACAAACACGAGTGAAAGTGCCCCCCAACTTGTCTCTTTCGTTCGGACCCCTCATTTTACTTTCGTTTTCAAAATCTCCCCGAGATTTTTCTAAGTGGGGGAGTGTTAAGGGGTCCTTAACCAACAATTTGACCTAAATTGGTCCTGGGGCTTGGAAAATCACTGAAATTCCCATTTTTGGATTTCAGTCGAATTAAAAGTTCGGAAAAGGTTCTGTGGGTAGTCCTTAGAAGCCTTAACCCATATTTTGGCCTTTCGGGTCTTAACTGGCGAAATTTCCTGGACCAGTCAGCCGAATTTTTCCGGTCGGTAGAACAGAGCAATGTCGGCCGCCGGCTTGCGCCGGCAGCCAAAAATTGCCAGAAAGCGCAAATTCCAACATCGCGGTAACAGCCAATCAGTTAAAAAAACCCGCGATTGAAATTAGAAGCGTTCAAATTACTTTGATCTTTCAAATTCTGTTTTTTACAGAACTTGAGGGGTTTTCCCCATCATTTGGCAAAGAGGAAATACATTGAATTGGATTTGATCAATCACATTGTTGAATTGGAATTGGCAGTTACATTGTTGGTCATTATATTGTTGGTGGAGTTATTGAATTCAAGTTGGTATTGAAATCAAGGAGACTCTACAACACCGCCACCCTCACCGCGCCTACATACTCTATACCCCTCTTCCTTGCCCCAGGTTGTTTTTTTCATTACATTCAGTCACTCTCACAGATTTCCGAGTGTGTTTGCTTCTCCAGTGGGTTGGGATTCATTTCAGATTCAGTGGGTTGGTTTTTGCCAACAAGGTGTGCGTGAGAGAGAGAGAGAAGTGAGATTTTCACACCAAATGGCAGATTTTTCGGTGTTCACCAAATTTTCAGAAAACATTAAAAAAACGATCCTACGCGCCGGCTGGGTGGGGAAATCACCTGGCTGAAAAAATGGGAGTTGGCCTGAGCCCACCAATTCCCCGAGAAAGCACAGGCCCCGCCCCGGAAACACCCACCCCCCTGTCGGTGGTTACCACGAGGCGAGGACCCCCCCGGGCCCTCGGCCCACCGGGACTCGCCGGTCGCGGGGGCGACCGGCGGCGCACAGGGGGTGGGGCCGGCGAACATGGTCGCAGAGGTAGGTTCTGCTGGCTCTGCCAGCAGAATCATTGAGGATTTTTCAGATTCGGTGAACATCGTGGCAGAGATTTGTTCCGCTGGCTCTGCCAGCAGAATCAGCGCAAAGTTTTCAGATTCGGCTGACATCGCAAGCAAAGGTTGTTTCACTGACCCAGTCAGTGAAAATTTTTCAGAGACGGTCAACACGGTCACACAGGATTTGTTCTGTTGGCTGTGTCAACAGAATGGTACACGAGGGCAGTTTCACCAACCCAGTGGTCTGTAAATTTTCAGAAGAATCTGCAGAAATCTGCTCGTTTCCCGGCCAATCTGTCCGAGTTTCAGATTGTGGTGAAAATTTTCTGAGATCTGTGGCAGAAAGCTGTTTTCAGAACGAAAAGGAAACTGAATTTTCCGCAGCCCAGTTTTCGGAACCTGTGGCATCATTGCAAATCATGATGGAATCTGTGGCAGAAAACAATTTTCAGGCTGCAGAAACTTTATCGGCTTCAGGATTTTCAGAATCGACACAGGAATCAGAATCTGATTCTGATTCGGGGAGGGGGTCATTTACATGCATTAGGCCCATCACGGTGGTAGGGCCAGAAAATTTACAACTGTTTCCACTGCATGGCAGTGACGACGAATCAGACCCCCCAGGTTGTGAAAGTGAATCAGAGGAAGAAAAACGCAATTATTCGGCAAATGGTTATGCAAAGAATGAAAGCTGCTGGCATGTGGCCAGTAAATTTTTCAGGTTTTCAGCAAATTTCTGTGTCGTCACGAGACAGCAGCCCAGGGCCAGAACAAAAAATTTTGTGTTTAACAGCCCAGCCAGAACCATTGCTGTTAACACAGAGTTCAGAATCGCAGTCAGCACAGCCAGCTGCAGCCCAGCTGCAGGTTTTCACCCAGCCCAGCAGTTTTCAGCTGGGTCATCTGTTCCAGCAATCATGGGGCCAGCCCAGATGACTTTACAAGTTTTTCAGCCAGCCCAGCAGTTTTCGGCTGAGTCATCTGTCCAGCAATCATGCAGCCAGCCCAGATGACTTCACAGGTTTTTCAGCCAGCCCAGCAGTTTTCGGCTGAGTCATCTGTTCCAGCATCATGGGACCAGCCCAGATGCATGGGCAGGTTTTTCAGCCAGCGTTAACAGTGTCTTCAACCACAGTCCCAGCCCAGATTTTCAGCCAATTCAGCCAGATTTCCACAGACCCAGCCACAGAATTTACAGCCAAACACCAGTTTTTCTGCAGAACCTGGGTCCGAAACCCTGAAAATCAGCATGATGTGGAAATGGAATCGGGCTATGGCCAATCTGATGATGATTGGAACAACTGGGGTGAAGAAATCAGTTGCAAAATTGAATGTTTACATGGCAGACTTTTGGTGCAGGAAGGAAAAACCCTGAAAAAACGGCTGAAAATCTAGTGGGTGAGGCAGAAAACAGGCTAAATCGGGCATTGGCCATGTCAAATGGGCAGCATTGAATCTCGTCAATGAGGCATTGGCATGCATGATCAGCGAATGGCTGATCACATTGCCATGGTGAAACGTGACATTCAGGCTGAACTGAGTGCAACTGTAACGACTTGCTTTTGCAGTTTCAGCAAAATGGTGAAATGGTGCAAAATCTGGCCCAATGCCAAAGGCATTTGTTGAGTGTGGAAATGGAACGGCAGTTTGCTGAAAAAGTGAAGAAAGTGGAGGATGGAGTAAACACGTTTTTTGAGACCCAGGTTGAGGGGTTGAGAAAAAATGAGAGGGATTTTTTCTCAGAAGCTGTCGATTTTGGAAAAATCTGTGGGGGAAATGCACGTGGTGGTGCAACAAGTGGGGGAGAAGGAAAAACCAGCAGGAAATTGCTGTTAATCAGGTCAAATCTGCAGTCGGTGAGCTAAGCTCTGATCTGGAGGGACGCTTGGGATCATTTTTCAGCAATGCAAAGGTTTGGGGGAGACTGAGTGTGCCAATTTTCAGGCACAGGCTGAGAAATTGAAGGAATTTTCACAGTCCCTGGAGCGAGAGAGCAAAGCTCTGAATGATCGTTTGGGGAGGTTGGAGAATTTCTGGGTCGGAAAGATTTTCCCATTGAGAAAGTCTGTGACCTGATTAACAAGAGTGAGGAAACAATTCGGTTGGAGGTGCAAAGGGAGTTGGGGCTGCAAACGAGAAGAATTTGGAGGTCATTATCAGTGAAATGTTGCAGGAAAGGTTGAGGCTGAGTGAAAGGGAGGGCAGTTTGAAAAAGTTCGGGCTGAAATGGAAAATTCGATGAAACAGCAGGTTGGAGTTTTACTGCAACAGCAGTCCAGTGAACTTTTTAAAGAACAGCAGGACGGAAAAAATTGCAAAAGAGCTGGATTTATTTCAGGCTGAGTTTTTGGTGATGAAAAGTCAGCAAGCTGAATCTGCCAAATCTGCGACAGTGGATCTGACAAAGGAAACGGGAGAAAAATCAGTTGGAATTCAGAAATCGAGGAGTTTTGATCTTTTTTGGTTACAACGATTTACCTGCGATTGAGAAAAATCCGGTTGAAATTGAAGGCTATGAATACGCTGAACCAGGATCACATGCGACACATGTCAGGCAGGTTTGTGCACGACCTGTGGGGGCAGTGCCTGCAGGTGCAGGGCTGGTTTCATCAAATGCAGTGGCAACGCATCAAATTGATGAAAACCTGGTAGCTCCAAATTTTTCTGGACAGCCAAAAGACTGGTCGTCCTTTGTGCGGGATTGGGATCAATATTTCAGACGGTGGTTATTTTTACAAAATGGAAATGTGTTGATCCACTCAAACTTCGGCTTTTTGCAATGACTCTGGACGACACAATCAGACGGAATTGCAATTCCGCATAGAATTGAACGGAAAAACATCTTTCGAGAGGAATTTGACAGGCTTGAAGGGAAATATGCTGGATCCCACACACCTGTGCCAGAAAAAATGGTATGATGTGAACCTCGTGAACCAAGGGAAATTAACGTACGAGAATGGCGAGATTTGTCATAAATTTCAGAATAGCCTGGAGACAGGTGAAACGCCACTGATGATGAGGCAGAAAGACTGGTCAAAAGGAAAACTGCCAAATTTCATTTTGCATTGGGTCGCCGAGAGGAGGAAAGGAAATCAACGTGTGGACCGAAAGTCAGAATGTACCCTGGAGTGCCTGCAACTGAGGAAACATCATGTGTGCCGTGGAACGTGTCACTGGGGAAAAGCCCTGCAAGGTTTCGAAAGTTTCACCGCTGGAGTTCGAAGTCTTTTTGCCCAACACTACGATTTGCGACAAACTGAAAGAGGTCAGTGGGAAACCAATCACAGGCACGGATAAAAGGATTAAAATTGTGGAGGAAAGCCAAAAATGGGAGCTGAAGAAATTTTCCGGTTTTGTTGAGCGAAAATTGGTCATCCAGGGATGATCAAGACATGATACACAGTTCCAGAGAGCCAAATGGGTCCGG
>CAAHFI010500546.1:0-13396 GCA_900893395.1 Euglena gracilis
TGGAAGCGGATTACCAGGTGGACGTACTGGACTGGGACTTCAGAAAACATTTCAAACCTGGTGAATTCCACACGGTGGTGTGTGGAGTTCCCTGCACAGAATTCAGCATTGCCCTGACGACAAGACCCAGAAACTGGAAAAGGGAGACAGCCTTGCAAAGAAAGCCCTGGAAATTGTGGAATTTCTGCAGCCGCAGAAATGGTGGTTGGAAAACCCAAGGTACGGATACCTGGGAAAACGAGATTACATGAAACCGTACCCGTACATTGACGTGGATTACTGTCAATACACAGACTGGGGTTACAAAAAACCAACACGAATCTGGGGCAGCCCTGACATCCTGCAGGTACCAGCAAAACGGTGTGACGGAAAACCTGCAAAACCTGGACCCGAACGGTGGTGGTCACCTGGTGAAACTCAGCAACAAACACAACATTCCAGCCTTCAAAAAATTCAGGATCCCAGAACAACTGATTCAGGACCTGGCGGGGTTCCACGAACGGCTACGGCAAACCAGCCAAGCCCAGGCCGCGCAGCAACAACCGCTGCAGCAGCCAGCCCTGCCCAGACTGCACGACAAAACATGCTCTCACAGCCCAGCCCAGAACTGACAGGTCAACAGCCAAACCCAGATTCAACTGACAAAACAGAACCAGACCAAAACATTCGGCTTCCAAAACGACTGTGTGAACCGGTGTCCAAACTCCTGCTGGGGCAGGTCATCAGCAGAAAGAAAGCAAAACAACTCCTCATCGAAGTCCGTGCTGTGTTGCCGGACGGCAAAAAAATGTTCCTACAGGCCCTGATTGACACGGGAGCACAGGCAAACCTGGTGAAAAAGAACCTGATTCCCCAACAAAACTTCAGACGTTCACAAAAACCCTTGGCCCTGATCACAGCGGACGGAACAAGGATGGAAGGAGGACTACACGAAGTCACACTGGAACTGCAGTTTTCATCACGGGTGCACAACACGGACAGAACAAGGGAATGGTCCACCATTGGAACGTTCCATGACGCCGACATCCAAGTGGATGCCATCCTCGGGTATCCGTGGATGGAACAACACCAACTGGGGGTTTTCCCACACCTACAATCATGGCCCTCATAGGTGAACCACTGCGGCTGCTGTCCAGTTGGCACCAGCTGAAGGAACAAAACACAGGGAACGGAAAATACACCAACTTCAGAAAAAGATTTCGGCAGTGCGGGCAATGAATTTGCAGATTCCTGCTGAAGCGGGCCAGGACGAGGAAAAACTGTTTGAAGACGAAACAACACTGGAAACACTGGCAAAACAACTTCAGAAATCGGCAAAGAAATCTGACAGGGTTCACGGTGTTGTGGTGGTGCCAGAAGGACAGGAAACACAAGGCGAAAAGGTGGCTGAACTGGTGAAAAAACTGCGGCAGGACTATGAAGGAGTGGTCTTGCGAGACAAAATCTTACCCAGACCCCCAGAACGCGGACCACTGGGTTATGGGAAAATCGAACTGAAACCTGGAACAGTGGCGAAAAAGCAAAGACCCATCCACATGACAGGAGAACGCCGACAGGCACTCATCGACATGGTGGACGAATGGGTTAGGGACCTGAAAGTGGAAGACGGAGGAGTGACTGGTCCAGCCCCACGTTCGTGGTGGCCAAAAAGGTGGAAAATGGAGAGGGGTGGTGGATTTCAGAGCACTGAACGAGGCAACAATCACAGACGCCCATCCCTCCCTAGGATAGAAGACATCCTAGTTCAACAAGGACAACGGGCCCAGTGTACTGGACCTGAAAGACGCCTTCCACCAGGTGCCACTGAGAACAGAGTCCAGACCCTACACCTGCTGCAGCACACCTAAGGGAACAAAACAGTGGAGAGTGGTGGTCATGGGAATGAAAAACGGTGTACCGATTTTCCAGAGGGTGATCGAGTACAGCCTGGAGGAGGTACAGGACATTGCAAATCCCTACGTGGACGACATATCGTAGGAACCGTATGGCAGGGGAAGAAGAAAAACCCTCGAACAACACGACAAGGACATCAGAAGGGTGATGGAGGCACTGAAAAAACAGCACACGTGGCAGACATCAAGAAATGCAAATTTTTCGTGAAAGGTGGAATTCTGTGGACACGTGCTGGTGGTGGACAACGAAAACCAGCACCTGGGAAACTGATGGCCTTGGAAAAATGGGAGGAACCAAAACGGTCACAGCCCTGCGGGCATTCCTGGGATTCACAAACTACTACGCCTCATACATCCCAGGGTATGCGGAATTGGCAGCAGACCTAATGGAAAACTGAAGGTGAAAAAGGGACAGGAAGAAAGGAAGCCTGACACCTGTGTTTTTCGGTGAAAAAGGAAGAACAGCTTCCAGACCATCAAAGAAAAACTGCTGGGAAGCCTGAAACTGCAAACGGTGAACCCAGACAAACCGTTCATACTCAGGGTGGATGCAAGTGGCAGAGCCGTGGTGCGGCTCTGGAACAATTTGCGGAGGACACTGCAGAAAAACCAGACCCAACAACAGCCATGACCAAAAAACAGTACCCGTAGCTTTCTGTTCACGAAAACTGACACCTGGGCAGGTTCGCTCGTGGTCTCCTAGGGAGAAGGAGACCTACGCAGTGATCCTGGCCCTGCAAAAATGGGCTTCCTGGATAGGAATGCAACCGGTACTGGTGTTGACGGACCACAAGTCCATTGAGGCATGGGCAACGGAGGCGCTGGACACCCCCAGTGGACCAGCTGGACGTAGGGCTAGGTGGCACGAACTGCTTTCGCGGTTCGACATAACCGTTGCATACGTACCTGGCAAAGACAACACGGTCGCCGATGCCTTGAGTAGGTGGGCCTACCCCGCCTCACAGGCATTCGCCGACGTGAGTATCCACGGGAGTGAGGAGGACGACCGACTCATGAAAGAAATCATCAAACAGGAGGAAAAGGAACAGAAAACTTGTATGGTGATCAACGTGGCAGACCTGACACAGGCACAAAAACAACTTCAAGAACCCGTCACTGTGGCCGTCACAACAAGGGGGGAGCCAAAACGGGTGAAGATTCGCCCACAGTGCCTGGTTCAACGGAAAACGGTGACACCCCTCAAAAAATTCAAAAACACCTCAAAAACCTGCAAAAACGACAAAGAAATGGGTTGTGAAGGAAAACTGTGGTGGAACCAAGCAAAAACTGGCAGGGCAACCCCAAGGGAGACCACGGATGGGCAGGAAACCTGATCCGACCAGACCAACCAAAAAACAAAACCCCAGAAAATTAAACACGGCCGAGGGACCATCCACTGAGGAAGACCCACCAAGGCGAAGACCCCTGGAAGAGGACCCTGTGGAACCCCTAACAACAACAGACTCAACAAAACAACAGGACGCGCAAGGTGCGTCATCCTCAACGGGGACACCCGTTGGACCTCCATCAAGGGGAGTGCACGCCCCGGAGCTTCAACAGGGGGAACCGAAAGGGGTGATGGACAGGGAATGGAAGAACGAGTACG
Organism: Euglena gracilis; assembly: GCA_900893395.1. Lineage (NCBI taxonomy): Eukaryota > Euglenozoa > Euglenophyceae > Euglenales > Euglenaceae > Euglena > Euglena gracilis. Next base: position 3,499 of record CAAHFI010500546.1, read on the forward strand.
AAAGTTGCCCAAGGTGGGGACCTGTGCTCAAGGACCTGAAGGAACGGGGTTCAAAAACTGGCCTGACGGTACCGATTCGACAACGGCAGGCTCTACAAAAACGGTCTCCTGTGTGTACCAAGTGGGTTGACTGGAAACGTAATTCGGGAACATCACGAAACAGCCGGGCACCCAGGGTCAGCCCGACTGTGGGACCAGATGGGAAGGTGGTTTGCATTTGCGGACCACCAGGATGCAAAAAAACTGACAGGCAAAATGATGACCATGTGTGAAACCTGCCAAGCAACAGAACCCAGCCACCTACCATACAAGTGCCCCATTCAACCGACACCGATTCCTGCACACCTGATGGACAGTGTTGCTATCGACTTGTTCTCTCTACCTGAAACGACCTTTGAAGGGAAAAAATACGACACGTTGGCGTTGTGTGTAGACAGGCTGAGTGGGTGGATGGTTGCAACCCCCCACCTGGCCAAGGGACTCACAGCAGAAAGGTTGGAAAGGAAATGTACAAACAGTGGGGAATTTTTGGGATACCCTCGGTGGTGAGCTCCGACCGGGGCTCCCACTTCACAGCCGGTTGGTGGAAAACACTGTGTGCTGCCCACGGGGTCCGTGTGGCGTACGGCAGGCATACCACCACCAAGCCAACGGACGGGCTGAGGTAGCGGGTCAACAAGTCCTCCGAAAACTGGCAAAACTGGCTGCTGAAAAAGGGGTACCCTGGGTTGAACTCCTACCGAACGCCTTGAGGGCCCTACACGACGTCCCAGGTGAAACGGGATTGTCACCGTACGAAATTGTGTTTGGCAGGCACTGACCGTTGGCGGATTGCCATACCAACCACAAAAGGAAGCGGAAGGGGCCACAACGTTCATGGAAAGGATGAAGAACAAGACCAGTGGGTGAGCCTGGTCCTGAACGAAAAACAGCGTGAACGAGCTGAAACGGTGAACCAAAAACGCAGAGAACCACCTGCCTTGGAAATCGGTTCCAAAGTCTGGTATCAACCCGAAAGACAACCTGGTACCGACAAACTCGAACCGAAGTGGAAAGGACCTGCGGTGGCGTTGGAACGGGTTGGACAACACTCCTACGTGGTTGAACTACGACCTGGAAACCGACAACCTGCCCACCGTTCACAACTCAAACCCCACGTGGAGGACCTCTACAACGCAACCCCTGTTCCCCTCTACTTTTGGTCGGGCAAGGCACAGGAGTTGGAGGTCGGACCTGACGAATGGGAGGTTGACAAAGTGCTGAACCACCGCAGAAAAGACGGAAAACTTCAATTTTTGATTCAGTGGAAAAACTGGGACCCGTCTGACACTCAGTGGGAACCCCTGAACCACTTCTTCCTCCGAACGAACAAGGATGTGGTCCAATATTGCAAGAAACGGGACCTGGCTGTGGATGTGAGAGAGTTGCTCGATGGGATGGAGTGACACATGTCGCATACCGCTGCACTCTCTCACAGATGCCGCCACGTCGCCACCCCCAACGACCCCGTCGCCAACCCCAACCCTACCACCCACACCAACCTCGACCAGTCCCCTTCACCATCCCACCATACTACCCCCACCCCTGCGTGCCCTTGAGGCGCAACTTCCTTCCCCCCTATGCCTCCGAACTTCAACACCAACGCAAACGAGGCCACCCCACCACCATACCGCCCCCACCGCCATACCAACCCCCACGACAACCTCACCTCAACCCCATCACGAGCCCCCACATGCACCCCCACAGCGGAGCCCAGACCGAACCCCCACAGCCGGAGCCACCGAGCCCTCCGCGGCGGCGGAGACGCTCAGTCTGCTCCAGCCCGGGCAGTTTCCGTGGGGTATCGCTGCCCCTGGACAGCCCCCCCGCAACACCCCCCCACAGCCACGACCCCCCTCACCGCAACCCAAGGCCCCCCAGCCCCGACACCCCTACCAAGAAGCAGTGGTGGGTGGAGGAGTTGCTGGCTTGTAAACGGTGACCCCCCCTGCAAGGCGCGGGTGCCCCACGGGCCCCGTCTGTATACTCAGAGCCTTGCGGTGGGACCCGAAAACATTTGACAAACCTGAAATGGATTTCACGACCGAACTTCCGAGCTGGTTTACAACCTTAACCTCTAAACCTCTATCGACTTGGATCGACTTGAACCTGTACACCGCTGACAAAACCCGCCTGACTCAAAACGACAAAACGGGCCTGGGCAGCCCCCCTGGCCAGCCCACCTGAACCGGAACCGCTGGCCAGCCAACTCGAACCAGCCCAACGGACCTGAACAAGACCCGACCCGACCGGAATTCACTGACCTGAAGTGCCTCTCTTCTGCCAATCAACCCATTCTTCTATTCTTCATCCTTGTTGTTGTGGGTTGGGACCCCCCGTGAAGAACGAACCTTCCCCCCCGGACCTGGCCAGCCTACCTGTAAAAAAAAAACACAGCCCCCAACCCCAACCGTGGCAGCCAGCCAAAACTGGGCAAACGGTGGAAGGGGAACCTGATTTTGACCCAAAAACGCAGACCTGGCCGACCCCGGGGACCGGCCTGGGGGGGGGGCGAGGATCCTCCACGGCACCTGACCTCGCACAAACCAGCCTACCCCCCAGAAAAAATTCAAAAAAAACAAAAACATTGTCCTTGACCCAGCCGGATTTTTAACCAAAACCCAGCCTTCACCTGATTTTTATTAAAATTCGTCCCCGGCCGGACCTTGACCGCTTTGCCTGGGGGGGGGGGTTGGAAGACCCCAGCTGGACCCACCCCCCACCGAACAGACACCAAGCCTAGACACCGAATTGGCTAACCGAACAGAAAACGGCTGTCTAGGACCCTGACCGTGACAAAACAACTCACCTGGCCTGAGAATAAAAATTTCCGGAAAATTTAACCATGGCTGGCGCTTGGTTCACAACGGCGCCTGCCCCCCCCCCAACGACAAACAGCCCTAGGCGGGCTGGGGGGGGGACAACACACCAGACCCCGCACAGACCCAACTGTCAAAGGAGAACACTTGACTCAGCCCACCCGCCATAAACGAACCTGAACGGCACAGCCCCCTGGGGGGGGGGGCTGAACCACAACGGTCCCCTCGCTCGCCCCTCCTCACAACGAGTGCACTCCGCACCCCTTCCTGTTGGAGTCGTGAAGAGTTGTAAACAACTCCTTCAGGAAGGGGAGTGTGAGTCAGGGGTGCTGAGTGCCCAAAACAACATAAACCTAACCCAACCCAACCTGATGCCTCTGCAGTTAGGATTAGGAAAATCTTATTAGGAATTATTATCAGCTGACCCATCTCTCCCTGCACAGGGCTCTGTCTCTGTTTTTGTCTGTTTCAAGTTCAAGAATCGAATTATCTTGGTGGCATCAATTATCATTACCTGGACTTTACGTACTTTTGGTTTTGGATCGGTGTGGTGGATTTGCTGATTGCTTGTATTGTGCTGTTGGACTTGTGGATTTTTTAAAAGGAAAGCCAACCAACCCACCTGTTTTCACCCAAAAAACCCGCAAAAACAAAAGAAAATGCAATTTTTGAAACAAGCCGCGAGGGAATTGAAATAACCCTGGGCAGGGTAAAAGATCCTACGCAACGGGGTGCCGGCCCGAGGGACTGGAAACTCCAGGGCAGGCACCACGGTTACAACAACCTGGACCCCAAGTGGCAGGCAGATTTTCAGGTGGATGCCTTGACGTGGGACTACAAGAAAGTTCTGAAGCCTGGGGAATTCCACACGGTGGTCTGTGGGGTTCCGTGCACGGAATTCAGCCTGGCACTCACAACCAGACCAAGACAGCTGGAGAAGGGGACGCATTGGCAAAAAAGGCCCTGGAGATCGTGAAATTTATGCGACCGCAGAAATGGTGGCTGGAAAATCCCAGACATGGGTACCTCAGACACAGGGAGTACATGAAACCATATCCATTGTTGATTTGGATTATTGTCAATACTCCGACTGGGGGTACAAAAAGCCAACACGAATCTGGGGCAGCCAGATATCCTGCAAGTGCAGGGAAAGCTGTGTGACGGGAGAACATGTCCCAACCTGATCCCAGGGAAGAAGGGTCACCGGGTGAAAATCTCCAACACGACGAGTATTCCCAGAAACAAAGTATCAATTCCAGAAACTGATCCAAGTTTTGGTTGGTTGGAAAGATGAGCAAAACACCTGCGGCACAGCCAAAAACCCACGGAGGCACCATGAAAACGTTCATCTGCCAAAACGGTCGCTTGGGCCAGCATCGGAACGACTGTTGGGACAGGTGGTGAAACGGGGGAAGTCCAAGCAACTTCTGATTGGCATTCGTGCGGTCTGCCCGAATGGTGAAACGGTGGACCTGAAGGCCCTCGTGGACACAAGGGCCCAAACCAACCTGATCAGAAAAGACCTCCTACCCCTGGGAGCCTTCACGGTGTCAAACCACCCCTTGGCCCTCGGCACTGCCGACGGCACATGGAAGGGGGAGGGTTGCATGAAACGACACTGACACTGAAATTCACGTCCCAGGTTTTCAACCAGGACAACACAAGGGAATGGACAACCACGGGGACCTTCCACGACGCGGCAATCCAGGTGGGGTATTTTGGGGTATCCCTGAATGGAGCAACACTTAGGGGTTTTTCCACACCTACATTCACTGGCCATGATAGGGGAACCATTGCTCCTGCTGACAAGTTGGAAAAAGAGTAAGAGAACTGGAACAGGGTGACAGAAAAATTTTGAAGAAAGTCGGCAAGGTGCGGGCCATGAACCTGCAGGTGCCTGCAGAAGCAGGTGAAACGGAAGAATTTTTGTTTGAAGACGAAACAGTTTTGGAAAATCTGGCCCAGCATCTGGAAACCAGAAAACGCAAAGCCCCACAAGGGGTCCAGGGGGTGATAGCCGTGCCTGAAGGGCAGGCTGTGGAAGGAGACAGGGTGACATATTTGGTCGCAAAGCTACACAAAGACTACGAGGGAGTGGTGTTGAGGACAAGATCACCCAAACCCCCCTGAACGTGGTCCACTGGGTTTCGGGAAAATAGAACTCAAGCCTGGGACTGGCAAAAAAACAAAGACCCATCCACATGACCGGAGAACGCCGACAGGCACTCCTGGACATGGTCGACGAGTGGGTCAGGGATGAAAAGGTGGAGGACGGGAGAAGTGACTGGTGCAGCCCCACGTTCGTGGTGGCAAAGAATGGGGAAAGTGGAGGGGGGGGTGGATTTCAGGGCCCTGAACGCGGCCACGGTGACAGACGCACACCCCCTCCCCCGGATCGAAGACATCCTGGTCAAACAGGGTCAACGGGCAATGTACAGTATGTTGGACCTAAAGGAGGCTTTCCATCAGGTACCCATGAGAAAGGAAATCCCGACCCTACACCTGCTGTAATACACCAAGAGGAACAAAGCAGTGGAAAGTAGTGGTGATGGGGATGAAAAACGGAGTCCAATTTTCCAGAGGGTCATTGAATACAGCCTGGAGGAGGTGCAGACATTGCCAACCCCTACGTAGATGACATCATTGTAGGCACAGTTTGACAGGGAACGGAAGAGGCAACAATCCTCCAACACGACAACGACATCCGCAGAGTCATGGAGGCACTCAAGAAACAGCTGCTCGTAGCCGACATCAAAAAATGTAAGTTTTTTGTTCATGAAGTGGACTTCTGCGGACACATCCTGGGGGAGGACAACGGAGACCAGCCCCAGGAAAACTGATGGCTCTGCAAAAGTGGGAAGAACCAAAAACCGTCACAGCCCTCCGCGCATTCTGGGATTCATCAACTACTACTCCTCCTACATCCCAGGATACGCGGAGTTGGCAGCGGATCTGATGGAAAAACTCAAGGTGAAGAAGGGACTGGGAAAAAAGGGGAGCCAGATGCCTGTGTTTTTCGGGGAGAAGGAACGCAAGGCGTTCCAGGCCATCAAGGACAAACTGTTGGGCAGCCTCAAACTGCAACGGTCAACCCCGACAAGCCATTCATCCTCCGAGTGGATGCCAGTGGCAGGGATGTGGGGCCGCCTTGGAGCAGTTTGTGGAGGATGGATTGGAAAAACCGGACACCACAACAGCACAGACCAAGAAAACGGCCCCAGTGGCCTTTTGTTCACGAAATTGGCACCGGGACAGGTCAGGACTTGGACACCACGGGACAAGGAAACATACGCGGTGATCCTGGCCCTTCAAGAATGGGCCTCGTGGATCGGTATGCAACCGGTGCTGGTCCTGACCGATCACAAAGCTATCGAGTCCTGGGCCACAGAAAACCTGGACACAGCCACAGGGTTGTCGGGACGTAGGGCCAGATGGCACGAACTCCTTTCAAAATTTGATATCACGGTAAGCCTACGTACCTGGAAGGACAACGTGCTGGCTGACGCCTTGAGCAGGTGGGCCTATCCCGCCTCACAGGCGTTTGCCGACGTCAGTGTGCACGGCAGTGAGGAGGATGACCGCCTCATGCAAGAAATAATCGAACAGGAAAGGAAGGAGGAAAGGGGCTGCTCAGTGGTTTCAATGAAGGAATTGCTACGGGCACAGAAAAATTTGGGAGACCCACCCCTCGTTGTGGCCGTCACAACAAGGGGAGGGGCCAAGACTGGTGAGGATTCGGCCACAACGAGTAAAGTCACACCAGGGAAGGAGACCCCCCCAGAAAAAACTTCAAAAACTTCAAAACCCAAGGACAGGGACACCGAAGGCACACAAGAAAAGGGAACCCCAGAAAAAGAAATGGCCAAGAGGACAGCCACAGAGGAAGACCCCCTAGGCGAAGAACCTTGGAAGAGGACCCTGTGGACCCTCCAAAAACAGCAAGTCCAGGGGAGAACGGACTCGAGGACGCGCAGCGTCCCTCATCTTCGACGAGCCTGCCTGTGGGACCTCCATCAAGGGGAGTGCACGCCCCGGAGCTTCCACCGACAGGGTCGCAGTCGGTGATGGACGAGGACTGGAGGAGCGGGTACAGCGGGTGCCCCAAGTGGGGCCCTGTGCTCAAGGGGTTGGAGGATTCGGGGTTCAAAGAATGGCCTGAGGGCTTCCGATTTGAAAACGGAAGGCTCTTCAAACACGGACTCTTGTGTGTACCAAGGGATGTCATGGGGAGGGTCATCAGGGAACACCACGAAGCGGCGGGACACCCAGGGGCTGAACGGCTGTGGATCAGATGGGTCGGTGGTTTCTTTTCGCGACCACCAACACGCAAAAAAACTGACCAGCAAAATGATGGGGATGTGTGAAACGTGTCAGGTCACTGAACCGAACCATCAACCTTCAAGTGTCCGATACAACCAACACCGGTCCCGCCCCACCTGATGGACAGCGTGGCGGTCGACCTCTTTGCACTACCGGAAACCACTTTGAAGGGAAACGGTACGACACTTTGGCACTTTGTGTGGACCGATTGAGTGGGTGGATGGTTGCTACCCCCCATCTTAACAAGGGTCTCACAGCAGAAAAGGTGGCCAAGGAAATGTTTCGACAGTGGGATCTGTTCGGAATCCCCTCGGTGGTGAGTTCCGACAGGGGTCCACAGTTCAGCAGCCTGGTGGAAAACTCTGTGCGCGGCACACGGTGTAAGGGTTGCCTATGGACAGGCTTACCACCATCAGGCGAACGGAAGGGCAGAGGTAGCCGGGCAGCAGGTGATGCGGAAACTTGCAAAGCTGGCTGCAGAAAACGGTGTCCCGTGGGTGGAACTCCTCCCACGGGCCCTGAGGCCATTCACGACGTGCCGGGGAGGCTGGACTGTCCCCCTAGAAGATTGTTTTTGGGGCGACACCGACCGTTGTGTGGGATTCCGCACAAACCACAGCGGGAGGCCGAATGTGCAACCGAATTCCTCAACGAATGAAGGAACAAGACAGGTGGGTGGCCCAAACGCTCAATGAAAACTGGAAGCTCGGAAAGAGGCTGTGAACCAGAAACGACGTGAACCCCAGCCCTGAAAATTGGTTCCAAGGTTTGGTACCAACCTGAACGACAGCCTGGAACCGAGTTGGAACCCAGGTGGAAAGGGCCAGCGGTGGTTTTGAAAGAGTGTGAGACCACTCCTACGTGGTGGAGCTTCAACCAGGGAACGGCAGCCGGCCCCCGTTCCCAACTGAAACCACACGTGGAAGACCTTTACTCAACCACTCCCGTGCCCTTGTATTTTTGGTGTGGAAAGGCTCAAGAACTGGAGGTTGGACCTGACGAGTGGGAGGTGGAAAGGGTGCTCAACCATCGACACGAAAACGGGAAGACGGAATTTTTGGTGCGGTGGAAAGGATTTGGGCCAGAAGACGACCAATGGGAACCACTGGGGAATTTTTTCTTTAGAATCAATAAGGACGTGGTTGCCTATTGTGTGGAGAACGGGGTGGATTTGGACGCAAAGGAATTGTTGGAACTGATGAAGTGACAAGGTTCCTTGTCTTCTTCATCCCCACATTCCCTCACAGATGGCCCGACATCGACGTCAACAACGCCAATACCAACCTAACAACCCCAACATCACCACCCCTACTTTCGACCTCAACCCCTTCGACGCCACCCCCTCCCCATACCAGACACCCCCAACCCCGACTTCATCATCCCACCATTCTACCCCGACCCCTACGCAAGGCCCTCGAGGCCGAGCTCCCCCCCGCCAGCTGCTGGAGAACGCCCACACCCACCCCTACCCAGCCTACTAGCTGCCCCCACCCCCAGCCATACCATACCCACCCCAATACCCCCAGCCCACCCCAACAACGACCCACCCCCCGGAGGGAGCGCGGCGCTCCATCTGCAGCAGCCCCCGCAGCCCCGCAGCCCCGCTCCTCAGCCCCCCCTCTACCTCGGGGACCCGGACCGGAGCCCGTCCCCCCGCATCGCGACCTCCCCCTCCTCCTCCGACAACGACTCGCCCCCGCGACGCCCACCCCCTGGTTCCTCCGGACCTCTGGGGCTAGCTCCCCCCTGGAGGCTCCCTTCCCCCCCCCAATATTGGTTCGGGCTGCCCCCCTTGCAGCCCCTTTACCTGTTCAGAGCCCTCAGACCGTTTCTTCAACCGCAGTGGGAAGGGAAGCTGTCCCATACTGAACCTAGAGCGCCCCCCCCCACACCGACCTGGGTGCCCCCCCAGTGAACCAGGGTACCCCCGCAGGACCTGGGTTTCCCCCCCACGGGCAGCCCAGGTCGGGCAGATTTTTTATAAAAAAAAAAGGGGGAGCGGCGCTGGCGCCTGCCGTTCCCCCCGACAAGGGACCGGGAGGGGGTCCAGCCACCGCACCCCACAAAAAATCGAAAAAAGAAAAAAAGACAAAAAGGAAAGAAGGGGGCCCAGCCAACTGCCCCCCCCAAACAGGGACCGTGGGCAAGCGCTTGGCGCCTGCCCCCCCCGTTGACGAAGGGCCTAGAGGGGGGGGCAGCCCCGGACCTGCAAAAAAACCAGAACCTGGGTTGGCCACACCTGGTCTGACCCAAAGCGTAGAGGGCTCAACTGAAACCCAGCCCTCCGCTTAATTCGTGCATTTTTTTAACTCAACAGACGCTTGACGAAAGAAGGGGTGGAGTGGAAGTCGGGCATTAATGAACCTGCTGCCCCCCCCCACGCCTGACAGAGCTGGGGGTACCAGGATACACCCCAGGGAGCATTCAAAAAAATTTGAAAACGACTTTTTGGCTGAGGTGGGCAGCGCTGCCTGCCCCCCCCCCGTACAGGACCGGGACCTGGGGGGTGCGCCACCGAGGCTGAAAAAAAAAACACAAAAAAAAACAACGGGGCCCAGCCAACTGCCCCCCCCACAAAAAGAGGAAAAATATTTTTTTTGGTTGGGCGGTGCTGGATGCCTGCCCCCCCCCTTGGGGGAACCAACCACCTGACCTCCCCTGAAAAAAAAAAACGGGACCCTGCCCCAGCCTGATTTTAACCGAAAGACCCTGACTCAGCC
>CAAHFI010503130.1:0-11037 GCA_900893395.1 Euglena gracilis
CCTTGAATTTTTACATAACAATGAATATGATTGGGATTTTGATACATGTGTATATGCAGCTAGAAATGGTCACTTAGACTGTCTTAAATATGCTCATGAAAATGGATGCAAATGGGATGAAAACACGTGTAGAGAAACAGCTAGAAATGGTCACTTAGACTGTCTTAAATATGCTCATGAAAATAACTGTTTATGGGATTCATTAACATGTGCTCTTGCAGCATTCAATGGTCATTTAGATTGTCTCAAATATGCTCATGAACATGGTTGTTTATGGGATTTGAACACATGTGCGTATGCTGCTAAGAATGGTCATTTAGATTGTCTTAAATATGCTCATGAAGATAATTGTCCATGGAACACATTAACATGTTCATATGCTGCATTAATGGGAAAATTAGATTGTCTCAAATATGCTCATGAACATGGATGTGAATGGAACTGTACAACAATTATTAATGCAGCTGAAAATGGACATCTAGAATGTCTCAAATATGCTCATGAAAATGGTTGTGAATGGCATTCAATAGCATGCGAATCAGCTGCAGGAAGTGGGTACATCGAATGCCTTAAATATGCTCATGAACATGGTTGTCCATGGAATTCTTCCACATGTTATTATGCTGCTTATGGTGGTTACTTAGAATGTCTCAAATATGCTCATGAAAATGGTTGTGAATGGAACTCCGAAATATGTGTCTATGCTGCTGTGAATGGACACTTACACTGTCTTGAATATGCTAAAAATAATGGATTGTAGTTTTTTTAGAATAAAATTGAAAATATAGCATAAAAATAATAAGCAATGATCAGTTTTCCAAGAGACATTATTAATCACATTCTACAGTTCTGTTCTGTTAGTAGTCATGGATTCTTAAGAATGACATGTAAATACTTTGATGGATTAAGTAATAGAATAATTGTGTCAGAAGTTTGTACAATTAATTTACTTGAATATGCAATTAGTATTGGATGTCCTACCGATAATTTGATGTCTAATCTTGGCAAATCAGGTTGCTTAGAAGCATTTAAGAAAGCAATTGATCTAGGTTATAAATATGATTCTATTTATAGTGTAGAAATTGCAAGATATGGTCATCTTAATTGTCTCAAGTATATTTGTGAAAATAAATATGAAGGAATTCTAAATGTTTGTGCATATTCTTCCTTAAATGGACACTTAAACTGTCTTCAGTATGCACATGAACATGGATGTGAGTGGAATTATAAAACTACAATGTGTGCTGCTATAAATGGACATTTAAACTGTCTTCAGTATGCACATGAACATGGATGTGAATGGAATTATAAAACTACAATGCGTGCTGCTGTGTATGGACATCTAGATTGTCTCAAATATGCACATGAACATGGTTGTGAATGGAATTGTGAAACCACATTAGGTGCTGCTTATATGGGACAATTAAAATGTCTTCAGTATGCATATGAAAATGGGTGTGAATGGAATTCTATGATATGTTCAAATGCTGCTATAAAAGGACATTTGGATTGTATCAAATATGCATATGAACGCGGTTGTCCATTAAATTGGAAAACTTGTGCATTTGCTGCAGGCAATGGACACTTAAATTGTATTAAATATGCATATGAACACGGATGTAGATGGAATAATTACACATGTTCATCAGCAGCTAGATTTGGTCACATAGAATGTCTTATATATGCTCATGAAAATGGATGTCCATGGAATTCGAGAACATGTGCATTTGCAGCTGAAAATGGACATCTTGATTGCCTTAAGTATGCTCATGAACATGGATGTGAATGGGATAGTAAAGTATGTCACAAAGCTGCTAAAAATGGTCATCTAAATTGTCTCAAATATGCTTATGAAAATGGTTGTGATATAGGTTCATCTACATGTATGTTGGCCGCTAGAAATGGTCATCTTGATTGTCTCATATATGCTCATGAGCATGGATGTGAAATACATTGGAGTGTAGGTGTATACCTTGATGAAAATAATGAATCAGAATGTTATACCTATGTTGAAAATAATATGAGTTTATCAGATAAAGAAGTATGTGATAAATTCAGAAGAAGTAATAATTGGTCAATTATAGATTATAAAGAATAAATTGATAGTATTTATTTATGTAAAATAAAACAAATTTAGATTTTCAAATAAAATTGAAAAAATATATCCAAAAATAAATATCCGAATAAGCAATGATCAATTATCCAAGAGATGTCATTGATTATATCCTACGATTTTGTGATATTAGTAGTCATGGATTCTTGAGAATGACATGTAAATATTTTAATGATCTCAGTAATAGGATAATCGTTCCAGAAATTTGTACAATTAATTTACTTGAATATTCTATCAGTATTGGATGTCCTACATATAATTTGATGAATAATTTAGGAAAGTCAGGTTGTTTAGAAGCATTTAAGAAAGCAATTGACCTAGGTTATAAATTTAACGTTCAATATGTTATTAACGTGGCTAAGTATGGTCACTTACATTGTATCAAATATTTACATAATCATGGTTATGAATGGAAATATGATACATGTGAATATGCTGCATTAAATGGACACTTAGAATGTCTCAAATATGCACATGAACATGGATGTGAATGGTATATAACAACCCTTGTCAATGCTGCAAGAGGAGGTCATATTAACTGTATTAAATATATGCTTGATAATGGATGTGAGTGTAGTGTATGGACAACTACTGCGGCAGCAGAAAGTGGTCATCTAGAGTGTCTTAAATATCTACATGAACGCGGATGTTCATGGGATTGGGTAACAAGTGTAGGTGTATCACAATATAATCAATTGGAATGTCTTAAGTATCTACATGAACACGGATGTGAATGGAATTCAATGGTATGTTTATTTGCAGCAGAAAATGGAAATCTAGAAATGCTTAAATATGCACATGAACATGGATGTGAATGGGATTCTAATACATGTTATAAAGCTGCTAAAAATGGTCACTTTGATTGTCTGAAGTATGCTCATGAACATGGATGTGAATGGGATCATATGGTAACTACTACTGCTGCAAGTAATGGTAATCTTGAGTGTCTTATGTATGCTCATGAAAATGGTTGTCCATGGGATCAATTTGCATGTGTATGTGCAGTAGAACATAACCATTTAGATTGTATCAAATATTTACATGAACACGGATGTGAATGGAGTTTATTCGTATGTTTATATGCTGCATCAAATGGTAATCTAGAAATTCTCAAGTATGCACATGAAAATGGGTGTTCATGGGATTCTAATATATGTTCTTATGCTGCATCAAACGGTCATCTTGACTGCCTTAAATATGCACATGAAAACGGCTGTCCATGGGATCATATGACTATCACTAGTGCTACTGAAAACGGCCACCTTGATTGTCTTAAATATGCACATGAACATGGATTGTAGTTATTTTTTTCTAATAAAATTGAAAAATAAACACGGAAAATAATACCAGAAGAAAATACTCGAAAAGCAATGATCAATTATCCAAAAGACATAGTTAACTACATTCTACAGTTCTGTGATATTAGTAGTCATAGCTTCTTAAGAATGACATGTAAATACTTTAATGATCTCAGTAATATAATAATCGTTTCAGAAGTTTGTACAATTAATTTACTTGAATATGCAATTGGTATTGGATGTCCTACAAGTAATTTGATGACTAATTTAGGAAAGTCAGGTTGTTTAGAAGCATTTAAAAAAGCAATTGATCTAGGTTATAAATATGACAATAAATACATTATCAATGTAGCTAAATATGGCCATCTACATTGTCTCAAATATCTATATGTTGATATGTACAAATCAAATATAGGTGCATATAAATATACAACCGAAGATAGGTATCTAAATTGCATCAAATATTCTCATGAATATGGGTATGAATTGAACTTAATAATTATTAATAACGTTGCTAATAATGGTCATCTAAATTGCCTTAAATATTTAATAGATAATAGATGTAATTGTAATACATGGACAACTGCTTGTGCAGCTAAAAATGGTCATTTAAAATGTCTTAGATATTTATATGAGCATGGATGCCCATGGGATTGGAAAACATGTGTATATGCAGCAATGTATGGTCATTTAGATTGCCTTAAATATGCACATGAACATGGATGTGAATGGAACGACAATATGTGTTTACATGCTGCTGAAAATGGGAATTTAGAATGTCTTAGATATTTACACGAACATGGATGTCCTTGGAATTGGAAAACATGTGCATATGCAGCTAAAAATGGTCACTTAAATTGTCTTAAATATGCCCATGAACATGGATGTCCATGGAATACTGAAACATGTGCATATGCTGCATCTAAAGGTCATCTTGACTGTCTTAAATATGCTAGAGATCATGGATTGTAATTATTTTTCTCTGATAAAATTGAATAATAAATACTCAAATAATAAAAAACAATGATTAATTATCCAAGGGACATCATCAATCATATTCTACAATTCTGTAATGTTAGTAGTCATGGTTTCTTGAGGATGACATGTAAATATTTTAATGAACTCAGTAATAGAATAATTGTGTCAGATATCTGCACAATTAATTTACTTGAATATGCAATTTGTATTGGATGTCCTACAAGTAATTTGATGACTAACTTAGGAAGATCAGGTTGTTTAGAAGCATTTAAGAAAGCAATTGATCTAGGATATAAATATGATAATAAATACGTTATTAATGTAATTAAGTATGATCATTTACATTGTATTAAATATTTACATGAACATGGTTACCAATGGGATTTTGAAACATGTGTATATTCTACAGTATATGGACACTTAGATTGTCTCAAATATGCATATGAACATGGATATGAATGGCGTTACGTTACTTCAGTATATGCTGCATCAAATGGACATCTAGATTGCCTTAGATATGTACATGAACATGGATGTGAATGGAATGAATATACGACTATAGCCGCTGCAAAAAATGGTCATCTAAACTGTCTTAAGTATGCTCATGAACATGGATGTTCATGGAATACTGAAACATGTTCATATGCTGCAGAATATGGTCATATAGATTGTCTTAAATATGCATATGAGAACGGTTGTCAATGGGATCATAAAACATGTATATATGCTGCAAAAAATGGACATTTAGACTGTCTTAAGTATGCTCATGAACATGGATGTTCATGGAATCATGATACTTGTTTATATGCTGCAGAACATGGTCATATAGATTGTCTTAAATATGCATATGAAAATGGCTGTCCATGGAATCATGAAATATGTTCATATGCTGCTATGAATGGTCATCTAAACTGTCTTAAATATGCTCATGAACATGGATGTCCATGGAATCATGATACTTGTTCATATGCTGCTATGAATGGTCATCTAAACTGTCTTAAGTATGCTCATGAACATGGATGTCCATGGAATTTATACACCTGTTCATATGCTGCAGAAAATGGAGAATTAGATTGCCTTAAGTATGCTCATGAAAATAATTGTCAATGGAATACTGAAACATGTTCATATGCTGCAAAAAATGGTCATCTAAACTGTCTTAAGTATGCTCATGAAAATAATTGTCAATGGAACAATAAAACATGTACATATGCTGCTATGAATGGTTATCTAAATTGTCTTAAATATGCTCATGAGAATGGATGTCCATGGAATTGGAAAACATGTGCTTTTGCAGCACAACGTTGTAATTTAAATTGCCTCATATATGCTCATGAAAATAACTGTCCATGGGATTCAAGAACATGCTTAGAAGCTTCAAAAGGAAATAGTCTTGATTGTCTTCAGTATGCACATGAACATGGATGTAAATGGGATTGGAAAATGTGTTTAGAAATAGCTTATCAACATGGTAATCATAAATGTGTCGAATATATAAATGGACATAAACATATGTAATAATGTTAGTGAAAAAAAATAAAATATAGTAGAAATCTAAATGATTACTCAATTAATCCAAAGTTAACTATCTTTTCAGAAATGACTCTATTTCTGATAACCATAGTGAAGCACCTGCAAATGGTTTTTCATCTAAATAGTCATTTATTTTTTGTAGTTCCTTTTTATGTTTATCACAATTTGTAATTCTTTTTTGTAATGCTGTTCTTGTAAGATCACGTTCACGTAGATCTAGTATGTAATCATATGACGCATCTGTATGTAGTAGATTATTTTCCAAAACGTCATTAGTTGTGTAACCAGGGCTACTAAGTAGTGATGAATTAATTTTAGGGAAATTATTACTAGATAATACATTGTCTATTTCATTGTCATCTAATGATGATACATTTAATTCATTTGACATATTAATGTATTTTATAATCGATTCTTCCTTAAGTATAGTTATCCTTGTGAGTATATTTTTCCTAACCAATCTCATTTTATAGAGATCTCTACGTATAGGTGCCCAATACAAGATATCAGCAAGGTAATTATCTTCAAATTCTAATATACCTTTACGACATGAATAATAATTGAGGTTAGGTTTCAATGAATTTCTAAGATTTAGAAAGTCTTCTATTGGATCTATAACAGCTGATCCGTATTTCTTCATTATAGATTCATAAGCTCCTAATTTCAGATATACATTTATTTCTATTTCATCTGTGGATGAGTAATCTTCTATTTTATCAATATAGTCTTTTAACTTGTCTAACGATTCTAGAAATGCACTAGTTACAATGCCTATTGGTAGATCTGTTATATGAATGACACCATTTTCATAATAGTAGTTACCAAATGAATATTCTGAACCTTTATAAAGTCTAATATCTCCATCTATAGTCAATGGATATTTATATGACATAGCATATGGTATAACAGATAAATCTTCTGTTTCATGTAACTTATCGGCTAAATCAAGTAACTCAGAAGATCCTTTAATGTAGTCATATACTACACGAAGAACTGATTTAATTGATCTTCCAAATGATTTATGATTCCAACCTTCTGATACTATTTGATATGATTCTAAAACAGCCATGGGAAGTATTGGTACGAAATATTCAGGTTCGGCTCTAATACCTTCATCAAATGTATATGGCAACAGATATCTATCTTCTGGTGGAAATATATGATTAACAATTGGATTTAACTTAACAGCAATATATCTTGCAGAACCTGCTTTTGAACCATGTCTATCACCAAATTGTCCAACACCTATTAAATATGGATATTTTCTTGCACCTATGAAACTCTGTGCCATGTAAGTAATTGTCTTATTGAGACTTGCATCACCATGATGGTATAACATCTTATCAGCAATATATCCACCAAGTTGAAATACCTTGAGTTCTTTTAAATCGGAGCTAAATCTCATAATAGAACCCATCAATATTTTTCTCCTTGCAGGATTAAGACCATCAATTGCATGACTAATTTGTCTATTGATTGCATCATTTTTATATAATTTAGTATCAATGTCAAGTTGTACTTGACCAATTGGTATCTCTTGTGTATTCCTAAGTGTCAATGATTCATCATACGTTAAATGTCTAACAGGTGTTATCAATATTTTCTTACGTAATGATGGATCAGATCCAAAGTATATTTTGAATAATTCATTTGCTATGTCATCCATTGTATAAGTGTAAATATTTTTCTTGAAATTATCAATTGTAAACATATCAGCTGCTTCTGATGAATCATGTGTAGCTAGACCCTTAAAATATTTTATACTATGTTTCTTGATAAATGTAGGATCAATTTCTAATGTATGATCTAGTTCATTTTCATAGTAAAATTCTATGGGTTTTTCTTTCTTAGAATATGCACGTATAAGTGGTGTCATAAGCTTGCCAACTTTTTTGCTTGATAATAATGCTGGCCAAAATGTATGAAGCCATACAAGAACTAGTGAAGCAATTTTACCTGTTCCATCAACATCTTGATCAACACATAATATTAACTGTCCATAATTCAATGTGTTAAGTTCTTCTTGTTTTGTATATGTATAGTCATAACGCAATCCAAATGCATCTGCTAACATATTTAACCTCTTGTTATTTTTTAACTTGACTGATCTGACACTAATATCAGATCCATCATCAACTGAAAACGATGTTGTTTCTCTTGCCGCATTAATGATAACTCCTTGTAAACTGATTATACCACACCAATCAAACGTGGGGCTAAATACAGAGTTCTGTTTCTTGTTACATTTTTGTGTAAGACCAGTCCTTAATAACGTTATTGCTGAATCACCTTCTGCCACAAGTAGTAAACATTGCTTCTTTAGCTTATTACTCGTAATATTTTTTGCTTTTATATATTTGTCATGTTCTACTTTGACTTTGTGATCTTCTTTAATGAGTAATTTTCCCATCATTAATGATCCCAAGTTCTTGAGAAATGATTCAGGTATCTTGTATTGTTCTAATACCTTATTAGATACCTGAAGTTCGTTTTTATTTTGTCCTGACCAATCTATACCAGGGATACATCCAGTCATTATCATTCTAATATTTGATATATTCACTTTTTCTTCACCCTTGGTTATTTTTGACATCATAGATACAATGTAATTTTTTATTACTTTTTTGATATAATTGATATGAGATCCTTTATTACTTATTACTCCATTAATAATTGATACTGATGAAGTTTCAGATTTTTTAGATAGAATTACTGCAAGATTAATAGAATAAGTACCACTGTTACATACAGTAGATAATACCTGTGAATCATTTACATTGTATAATTTGGTTAATGTATCTATATTAGTTGTTGTACATAATATGTCATTGAACATGACTTCTACTTTTTCACCGACATATGCAGCAGTTTGACAACAACGTAGCCTTATCCATGATTCTATTTCTTGATATTTATTTTCTTTATAACCTAGTTCTGCATATGCTAGTTTAAACGTAACCTTAGTATGATCACATTCTGTTGTCTTAGTAATAATAGGTTGTTCTGTAATTGATAACCTTTCCTTAAATACTTGGATGTATTTCTGTTTATTATTCACAGTTTCAACTGTGAATATTTCAGAATGAACATTTGCTAATTTAGCACCTAGACCATTAATACCACCCTTAATAGAATCCTTAGGTTTTTCTATATTAGTTCCTGTTAAGAACTTTGAAAAGGCAATTTCTATAACATAGAGACCAGAATTAGGTTCCTTAACAATAGGTATACCTGGTCCATTATTATATACTGATACAATACCATCAATATATGTGACATGTATTTTAGTCACCTTATTCTTACTTTTTTCACATCCCTTGACATGATCAGTAGCATTAACTATGATTTCATCAATAGCCTTGAGCAAGGCAGGAGTATGATATCCCTTGATTTCAACTAAGCTAAAATCAGAAGAAAGACCATATAGATCTGGTATCATTATAGGTGTCACACACCCTGACCACATACTCTTGGTCTTAGCATGTTCTCTAAGATCACATACTTTGAATTTCTCGATAAAATCAGCCATTTTTGTTAATATTTATAATTATAGTAATTATTATTCAAATATATATACATAAAATGTGTGATAAAGCGTGTCAAACTAACCTAACTGAACCTCCTATTAGGAAGGCTATTAAAGGAAGAAATACTACCGGATTGTATGAAAATGAGATTATTATCAGTGATGAAGAACTCAATACCTATAAATATCTTGTAGGATCAGAATATTTCTACATGCCTGATCGTACAGTTCATGCTGTTGCTATGACAATTGCCTATGAAGTTATTGGCAAGTTTAATAACAATCACAATATCAAATTAACTTTGTAATTGCGATTTTGTAATCGCAATTTTACGATAATTCATAGTGATCAGGTACGAAAGTAGGCATAAATTTATCCTTTTTGATTGATTTATAAATTAAAAAGATTATAGAGATGACTATGATGATGAATATTATCATGATAATATATTATATTAATTTTTTCTAAACACATGTTTTCTAAATTCAGTGACAATTGAATCATCAATTCTTTTCGTTAAAAAATAACTAAATGGTATACCATCTAACCTTGATCTTATATAATATAGAACATACATTCCACATTCAGTGTTACTTTTTTGATGAACTATATTAGTAACAGTTATTGTATCAACTTTATCACATATTTTTAACATATTAGATCTCTGTTTTTCCATCCACTTTGTTACATCTTCATTAGGAGGATTACCAGAACTGTTAAAGTATTCTATTGTACATTTTTCACCCCTGTGATCAGCAAACATACATACCCAATGTTTACCTCTTCCATATGACACATCAGTGTTGATTACACATGCAAAGGTTCTAAAGGGTCCACCATGTAAAGATCCATCAAGTGGATCTCTATAAGATTCTTTTCCAGAAAATACTTTAGATATATCAATTGTTCCAAATTCACTACTAACTTTATAGAAATCTATCATAGAAAAAGAACATGGGAAGAAATCCCTAAATTCTCTTGACCACCTAAATAATGTATCATCTATGTTAAAATTACTAAGTAGTTTAGTACTATCTCTAGGTCCTTTTGTTTTAAAATTATTTATTAATGTATGTTTAACTAAATCACTGTCTTTCTTTTCTACAAATTTAACGAAATCTGGATTGTTTAATACACATGACTCTGAGTCACCACAATTCAATTTCTGTTTTATATCTTCTACGATAGCACTGTCATCAGAATTATTTGCACCAGTAAATTCTTTCATTAATTTTATTACTTTTTTACAACTACATACAGTAGTATTATTAGTACATTCTGAATCAGTTGTTTTCGTAACGATTTCTTTGTTTACAATATGGGAAGATATATCCATTATATTATATATAATGAATTTAATGAACACAGATGAAAATTTTATGACTGATAAATTTATGACTGATCAAGAAATAGGATCAAGAGACGATAGTCAGTTTCCTATGACTGATATAGTTTTCCTTGGAGGTAATGAAGTAGTTGTCGGTGGATGGGGTAAATATGAGATACAAAAACGATCTATCAGATCAGAAACAAATGGGGAAAAATATAATAACTACTATTCAAATAAATATATTTATCCACAACATGT
>CAAHFI010505461.1:0-12281 GCA_900893395.1 Euglena gracilis
CCTTCTTTTGTCCATGGAACCGACCCGCCGCGGAACTTCTCAGGACACACGGAAACCGGACAGGATGGGGTCCCCCTGTTTGGGCTTCAGTTCAGTTCAGCATTGAATGAAGTGGGTGAATCCACCGGTGAATTGAAACATTCCAATGCTAATGGATCTGATGAACTTTTTTTGGGGGACTCTGGAACCCCCCCCAGGGAGGCCATGAGCCAGATGCTGGCCAAAAGTAGGTCAGCGTTGGCACCAGATGCACCAGATGCACCAGAAGGCACCAGAGGTCGTAACAAAAATTTACAAATGAGGGTAGAATTTTGAGTCGACCGGCCAGGGGTCAGAAATGACTGACTGGTTTTTTGAAAAGAGAATGATTGGTTGTTGAAGGTGGTCTTTCCTCACCGGGGGGTGTCCGTAAGAATGGTGATGGTCCGAATGCAACGTTGCCGGCTAAGTTCCGCTGGACTGATCCAGCCATTCCCTCTCCTGCCCCCTCCCCCTCCCTATTCTTATCCCAGGAACGCGATATGTTGGTTACGCGCCATGTTGTCTGCCGCTGTGTCGCCTGCCTTCGGCCGCACTGTGTGCAGGCCCCCCACACGTTCTGGGCTGGATGTCTGCACTGCGATGCAATGGAATGGGTTGAGATCTCCTTGCTGCTCACCACCTTTTTTACCAGCACAAAGGACTTCCAATTATCTGTTGATGTTTGTTTGTTTGTTTGTTTGTTTGTTTGTTTGTTTGTTTGTTTGTTTCAGTGCGCAAATTAGTGCTCAAATTAGTGCGCGAATTAGTGCGCGAATTGGTGCGCGATGCATTTTGACAGGTTTCGTTGAGGAACCGTCAGCCCATGCTAATTCCACCGCTCGCTCTGTTTCTGTCCACATTCTTGTCGCGTCCTTGAAACCATTTGCTCCCTATGGCGGGAATATGGCAGTTCAACGTTAGAATACGGCTCCTGCTGCATGCTGTGTGCGAGAGCCCCCAATCCTTTAACTCCTTTCAAAATAGCTCAGTTTGCGCCAGTCTTCATCTAAATTTGGAATTTGCCTCAGCAGGATCCCGACTCAGGCACGAGTTGACTAAAATTTTCTGCAAACTCCAATTTTCTTCAAAAATGTATGCCCAACGGTGCAAAAGGAGCTGGATCCAACCGCCCAACATTTAATCCCCTGGTTTCTTATTTCAAAATCGGAGGCGGGCAACCCACATGGAGCGGATGCCTTCCAATTTCATCGCACCAATAACTCGTGCGGGTTCGTAATTTTCTTGCCAATCCGACACCTCGGTCCGATAGATATGGCTCTCGTGTGGTCTTCCTCGCCGGCGCGGCTGTTTCGCACACCCCCGAGGCAGACCAAGGGAGGAAGGGACACTCGTACTCCCTCGAGGAAAGCCGACCAGGGAGGAAGGGACACCGAGGACGAAGCACAAAGACATTGTTTTGAAACTGATATTTGCAAAGGGCACGAGCCATTGTGAGGCCACGCCTTACTCGCCGGCGGTATGCTGTGATTGGTGCCTTGGTTAGATTGGTTAGGGGTCCCTGCGTAGTGTCTTTTTTTCACCGGACGCCTCGGGCTCCGCCCTTGCGAGGCCATGCCTTGCGCGCCGGCGGTATTGTGTGGATTGTTTGGTTGCGTTTGGTTCGGAGGACCCGCTTAGTGCTTTTTTTCGCCGGAGTTGGCTGATTCCTAATCAAGGGCGGGGCCCCAAGAAACTCTCAAGACTTTAAGTGGGATTGGCGACCGAGAAACCAAACAGGCCTTTGGGCCTTCCAAGGTATCAACAAGGCCACCGGGGCCAGAAATATCAACAAAAAGCTCAATTTCAACAATATCAAAAAGAGGGTCCTTCACAGGCCCCCAAGAAGCTAAGGGCTTTGCATTTAAATGGGCAGCCCCCTGCCCAGCCCCAGGCGAAAGATGCCCCCCAAGGGCCAGCCAGGAGGAACAGGAAAGGGGAGACTCCCTACCTGCATTTATTCCTGCTCAATCAACAAGGGGGGGACCCTCAGACTCCCACGACAGAGGAAGGGGGAGGAAGGGACCAAGAGGGCGGAGCACAAGAAGATGGTGAGGAAGCAGGACCTCACCATCTCGCAGTGCGGAGCCCGATTGGTCACAATGGCTTCCCTATGGTATGGGTACCAACACCATCAACACCAAGAAGGCCAGATAGGCAAATCAGGGGCAGTAAGCCCTATGGTATTTGTTCCAACTACAAGAGTGTGAGCAGAGAGAGTGCATGCACATCCCCCCAGGAACATTTTCTTTTTCCAAGGGCTCAAGCCCTAGGGACTCTAGGGGCTGTGAAATGTCCAACACCCCCCACCCAGCCCCCACAGAATCATCTAGTTGGGAAAATACATTCCATGGAGGAAAAATGGGGAGACACCCCCTGCATCAGAGACTTCAAAAAAGTCTCAAATGGTGGTCAAAACATGCCCCCCCAGCAACATGTTATGTGATCAAAAATGGATTTCAACCCCCCTGGGTGAATCCCACAAAAATTTTCCACCCACCCAAAACCCAGAGCCAACTTAGACCTGAACCAGGCAGAAAAAAAATCTGCAGGATTACAAAAAAAACTGGGTCGGTGAAACAAATTTGGGATTCAGAAACCCAGCATTTGATCCCATGGTTTCTAATTTCGAAACCAGAAGGAGGAACAGCCAAATGGAGAATTATCAGCGATTGCAGAGAAGTAAATCAGCAGTTTCAAGTTAAACCTTTCAAGCTGGATCATATCCAACAAATTTTTCCAGTTTTGGAAGAAGGCCACTGTCGTCAAAGATTTACCGAATTCAGGGTTCAAAATCGATGTGAAAAAGTCCACCCTCCAGCCCGCCCTAGTGGTAACCCATCTGGGTTTTAAACTAAGTTTCCAGGAAGGAAAGTTACAGATGCCCCCCCAGAAAGTAAAAACCATAAAAAAGGGGCTGGAAAAAAATGTGAAGAAAAGATTACATGTCAAAAAGGCAGCTGGATGCCATTTTGGGCCAAATCAGATGCAATATAAAGCCCGGCCCTTTCTGAGGGCTTTTACGGATGCCCTTGCAATTTTTTGGTGGCAAAGTCCACAGCCCCCTGGGACTCAAAACACCCCATTTCCCAGGAAATCAAAGCCCAATTAAGGGAAATAGAAACTCTACTGGACACCTGGGGGGCACACCCTTCCCCCAAAATGCAACCAGAGAGTTTCACTCAGACAGCAGCACCCATGCCTATGGGGGGGGGGTGGACATACACACAGGAGAAGTTGTGCAGGAATTTTGGAGAAAATACTCTATTTTTACAAATAAACATAAAGGAGCTCAGTGCAGAAATCAGCACTGTGAAAAGTTTGAGCAAACCTAGAGAAACCGTTTCTTTGTCGGTGGACAACCAGGTAATTTATTATTACTTAACAAAAGGAGGGGGCAGAAAGGACCCATTCAACAAAATGCTCAGACCATTTTTCTAATGGTGCACGGAAAAACAAGTAAACCTTCAAGTAAACTGGGTACCTTCAAAAGAAGGCCTGGCAGACCCAACGAGCAGATGGGAAATGGGCAGCGGGATTATTCTTTAGACCCCCAAGTTTTTCAAGACAGCATTTCCATTATTTGCATCCCCGGGCAACAAAAAACTGCCCAATTGTGTGGCCGGGAACCACAGCAGTGAACGCATTACAATGTCCACTGGACAACATGGGGGATATTTATGCAAACCTCCCCTGGTCAATAATTCAACAATTTCTACCCAGGTTGAAAATGTTTCCCCAGACCAAAGTTTTGATGTTCACCCCCTACTGGGATTCAGCCACCTGGTGGCCCCAATTAATAAAAATGAAAGTTCCAGGGACCCCCTGCCTGAAAATCACCCCCAACAGGGGCATGGGAAAACAGGGGAAACAATTGCCACCCCCCAGGTGGCCCCTGTTTTGCGTGATTTGCTTAGGCAGTTTTTGCAGGGGGAAAAATTCAGGTTCAGACCATTGACGATTTCCTGAGGAGAAACCCCGGCCTACAACGTTATCAGAGTGCTTTTGCACTTCTGTGGGTCATTTTGGAACACATGGGGGTGCCCCCCCCCCCCTGAAGCCACCACAGACCAAGTGGCTGACACTTTAATTCAATTATTCCAATTTTACAAGACTCAAGCCCGTAATGCATACAGTGCTACGCTTTTGATTCCTGGGTTTGGTGGGCTGAGATTCCACACCCTGTTAACCCCCTACAAGAGGCTTTGGAACCAAAATATGGAGAAGTATGGGGCATTTTGGGATCCACTCCCAATCCTCCTAGGGCTGGCAAAGGCGCCCATGCCCACTCATATTTGTACATTGCGTACAAAACTGAGTTTTTGCTCACGAATCCTCTGTTTATATCGATCCTCCAACCAATCTAACCACCAGTTTGTTGGGTAGGGCACCCTACATCAAGGTTTGGCGTAAAGAACAAAACTTCCATAAGTGGAAATGGGTTGTGTTCACACCCTAGTGTCCCCAAATAGGCCCATTTCATTTAATAATGTGCTATGTAGCTGCTACACGTTTATTCGTCAGACGAGGAGGCCCAATCCTAATATAATTAAAAACTCCCTTCATAAGTACAGACACATTGCTTCTATCACAAAAGGATTTTTGGCCAAGCAAGGGGTACCCCCAGGTGTGGGGGGCCCACTCCACCACAGGAGCAGGGGTTGGTTTACTCAAAAAATTGGGCCTTTCTGCCCAAGAAGTTTGTGAAATTGGCCAGTGGAGGGGGGTGGAGGCTTTTACGGCCCATTATCAACGACTTGGTGCCCAAGGTGACTTAGAAAATGTCTTTCCCACCTAACTTCAGTGCACAATCTGGCCTCACAAGGGCAAAGAGCGGAGCCCCAGGTGTCATGTACTCCCTCGAGGAAAAACGACAAGGGAGGAAGGGACACCAAGGGCGAAGCACAAAGACATTATGAGCCCGGCCCCCCCACACGTAAAAGAAAATTTGTCTTCAAAAGCCCTCGGTCAAAAATTAGGGGCCAGGGGGGGAAAGGGGGGGACCCCCGCCAGGGGCAAGAAGCCACGTCGCCAAGTTGGAGCAGCATCGTTAGCCAACTCTGGCGACTTGGTACTAAGCGGGACCTCCTAACCCAACACAACCAAACAATCCAAACAACACCGCCGGCGAGCAAGGCATGGCCTCACAAGGTCTCTGTGCTTAGCCCTCGGTGTCCCTTCCTCCCTTGTCGTTTTTCCTCGAGGGAGTAAGAGAGTTGGCTCATTCTTTACTTGCCATTCGACACCCAGAAAATAGGAAAAGAGTTCACGAACGAAGAAGAACCGAGAAAAGATGTCAATATCAATTCAATATCCAGAAGCACACGAACCAGACGAATATCAATTGAGAAGTCAATTATCAATTTTCATTTTCGACTTCGATGAGCAATGCAGTGGAGAAGAAATTTGAATTCTATGGCCGCGGACGTCCTGGAGCAGTGGCCGCAGCAGCTGGAGACCTTGGGAGTGGAGTCCACACGCGGCAAACTGTGGCCTTTATTCTCCCCAGACCCCCACCCCAGAAATTTCCCAGCTCAAAACGCCCCCCAGTGACGGCCACGGTCCTTGGACCACTGTGGCCAGAAGGCTCAGAAGACAGAAGTTAGCTCCAGCCCTTGGTGGGCAAAGGATGGGCCATGGGGTCCCAAAATGCTTCACATTTGGACAGCCAAAGCCCTCACGTCAGGGGCATCTCCCCCAAAGGCGCCCAGTCGCCAGGGCACTAATTGGCCAAAGGATGGGGAGATGGAATCAAGAACAAGGAGTTCACTACCACAGGGGCCAAGGGGGCCAGTTTTCCAAGAAAATCATCTCAGGAAGGGGCAGAAAGTGTATGTCAAACCACCCCAATTCATCTCGCACAACAGCCTCTCTAGGGCACAAGAAGGGGCCAGAGCAGCCTCCCCCCCCCCAGATTTCCAGTGGTGTTGGGGGCCAAGCAGAACTCAAGGCCTGGAAGACCAACAGATGGAGCATGGAAACAAATTTGAACATGGAGAAGTTGGAGACCAGCAGGGTGGACACACAGTGGCGTCCAAGAAGCTACGGCAGCTGCTGGAGACATCCCCCGAGGGACCTACATAGGCCCTCTGCCATAAAATGGGGAAAAGGGACCCACAGTGGCCATTTTGGAGGGAGGGGAAAAAACCCCTCAGACAATTTTTTATCAATTTCCAATTATTCAATCAAGGGGAGGATCCACAAAGACGCCCCTACGTTATGTCAACGAACCACATCAACATGGAGAAGACCAGATAGGCCAAACAGGGGCATTAAGCCCTATGGTATGTCTTCCAACAACAAGATCCTCCGGAGAGGTGAGAAGAGACGGAGAGAGTGCACGCACATTTCCCCAGAAAAAAATTAGTTTTCCAAGGGCCCTGGCCCTAGAGGACCTAGGGGTGCAATGTCCAACACCCACAGCCCACCGCCCCAAAAATCATCTCATCCAGAAAACAAGTTACATTGAGGAAAAATGGTAAATGGGGAGACACACCCCTCCTTCAAAGGTTGCAAAAAGCGTGAAATGGCGACAACAAGAGCCGCCCCAACAACACGTCAACTCATCAGGGATGGCATTCCACACCCAATATTATCCACCCACCAAAAACCCAGAGCAAATTTGAATCTACTCCAAGCAGAAAAAATACTGAAGCGTTACGAAAAATCTGGATCCGTAAAGAGGGTGAAAGAGAATCAACCACCCATCTCCTGATCCCCTGGTTTTTGATTTCAAAACCAGAGGGGGGGGGCAGATAAAATGGAGGTTAACAAGCGATTGCAGGGAGTTAAATCAACGGTTCCAAGTGAAGCCTTTCAAGCTGGATCACATCCAGCACATTTTTACAATGTTGGAAAAAGGCCACGGCAGCAAAAATAGACCTGAAAGAATTTTAATTCCACATCTCCGTGAGCCAGGCCCTAAGGCAATTTCTAAGACATCAGATGGGGGGCAGACCTTGTTATTCTAGGCAGGCTGATTTGGCCTGAATGTAATGCCCCAAATTTTCATGTCAGTAATGAAAACATTAGAGAAGCTGTGGAAGAAAGGGGCAACCCGGTAGTTATTTACGTGGATGACATTTTACTCGTGGCACCAACAGAAAACGTCATACAAAATCACTCGAACACTGGGCTCAAGGATTTAATCAAGTCAGGATTCACGATCTATGCAAAAAAGTCCACCCTGCAGCTCACCGAAATCCAAAATCATCTTGCATTTCAACTAAACTTATAACATGGAAAATTACAGGTGCCGCCCCAGAAAATACAAACAGTAAAAAATGAGCTGGGAAAAATGGTGAAGAAAGATTACGTGTCAAAGCGGCAACTGGCTGCCATTTTGGGCCAAATCAGATGCAACTAATGGCCCTGCTCTTTTTGAGTGCCTTTAGGGATGCCCTGGCATTTTTTTTGGGTGTAAAATTACACAGCCCCCTGGGACTCAAAACACCCCATTTCCCAAAGAATTAATGACCAATTAAGAGAAAAAAGTTTTTTTTTTGCTGGGCACCTGGGGTGCCCCTCCTTCAAATTGCAACCAGGTAGTTGCACTCAGACAGCAGCACACAAGCCTGAGGCCCCCCTCCTCCCCCTTTGGGCCCTATCTTCTGACCGACGGCGTTTGAAGACAAAATTTTTAATGTGGGTGGGGGGGGGTCGGGCTCACAATGTCTTTGTGATTCGCCCTCGGTGTCCCTTCCTCCCTGGTCGGCTTGCCTCGAGGTAGTATGGGACAACTCGGGCTCCGCCCTTTGCCATTGTGAGCACAGATTGTGCACTGAAAAAAGGGGGGTCCAGGGCACCCTCCAAAGCACCTTGGGCACGAAGTCTTTGATAGTGGGCTGTGAAAGCCTCCACCACTTTCCACTGACCAAATTTAACAAACTTCTTGGGAAGAAAGGCCTATTTGTTTTTTTGAGTGAACCAACCTCTGCCCCTCTGGTGTTTTGGGATCCCCAAACCGAGGGGGTAACCCCTGATTGGTCAAAAATTCTTTGGTGATACAAGCAATGGTATCTGCCTTAATGGCTTTATAGGAAGGTTTCAACGTAATTGAAAGGGGGCAACCACATAAGACATCATCAAATGAAAAGGACTGATTTGGGGGAGCTGCCGAATGGAGACAACTCTCTCCCAATTATGAAGTTTATGAAGTTTTACGTTTAATTTTGAGGTACTGTGCCCAACACACTGGTGGTTATGTGGACGTGAGCCAAATCTGAACTTCTGTAGAAACAGAGGATTTGTGAACATAAAATGAGTTGTGTACGCAACGTACAAATACCAGAGGGCAGGGGGGACTGTGCCAACCCCAGGAGGATTGGGAGGGGATTCCAGAATGCACAATATTTCTCCAAATTTTGGTTCCAAAGCCGTTAAGAATTTGCCGACATGGCGTGGAACCTCAGGCTTCCAAAGCCAGGGATCAAAAGCGTAGTGCTGTATGCATTGCGTCTTTCGGCCTTGGAAAGTTTAAACAGTTGAATTAAAGCGTCTCCCACTTGGTCAGTGGTGGCTTCAAGGGGGAATTCCCCATTTTGTCCAAAACGACACATAAAAGCGTAAAGGCGCTTTGATAACGCGTTAAACTGGGGTTTCTCCCAGGAAATCGTTAACAGTTGTATTTAGTAATCTTTTCCCCTCCAGAATTCGCCTGAGCAAATCATGCAAAACAGGGGCCACCTGGGGGGTGGTATTCCCCCACCCCTGCATCCCGTTGTACGGGGTGATTTTAAGGCGGGGGGTCCCTGGTACTTTCATTTTCCTTAACTGGGGCCACGATGTGGCTGAATCCCTACTTTTGCCGGTGGAAATATTTTTAATCTGGGGAGAAATGTTTGATTTACAGACCGGGTGGGGTTTGCATATAGATCCCCCATATCGTCCAAGGGACATTGTAAAGCACCCACCTGTGTGGCTTCCCAGTGGGGCCACCTGGCCACAAATTGTGGCAGTTTTTCGTTGCCCGGTGAGGCAAAAATGGCTGTTTTTAGGGTTGTGTAACTTTTGAACTGCTGTAACAGCCATTGAAAAAGTTGGGGGTCCAGGGAATAATCCTCCTTGTCCATTACCCACCTGCTTATGGGGTCTGCTAAACATTCCTTTGAAGGGACCAAATTTGCTTGCAGGTGTACATTGTGTTCCATGCACCATTTGAAAAGGGTCTTAGCATGGAATTGAAGGGGTCTTTTCTCCCCCCCCTTGTTAAGTAATAGTAAACTCCTCGAATGTCCACTGACAGGAACAAATTTTCTCCTGGCTGGCTGGTGCTTTGTACAGTGCTTATTGCTGCACTTAATTCTTTGACATTTATGTGCAAAATGGGGTTTTCACTCCGGGATTGCTGCACATTTCTGCCTGTTCTAATATCTAGTCCCCGCGGACGCCGCCCCCCCATGGAAAAAGACAGCGCCATGGTCGGCACGTCGGAGACAATGCAGCCAACCCCGGCGAGGCGGCACTAAGCAGGGTCTCCTACCCCAGCGCACCAGAACAATCACAACAAACCGCCGGCGAGCAAGGCATGGCCTCACAATGTCTTTGCGCTTCGTCCTCGGTGTCCCTTCCTCCCTTGTCGGCTTGCCTCGAGGTAGTACTATTCTGGATACGCGTTTGATATTGGCTTCTTCTCTTGGGTCGACTTCGCTCGTGGCTTCTGCTCCTTCCTTCTGGGTATCAAAGGGCAATTTGGGATTCAGCCGACTCCGGTGAAAAAAACGCACCAGGCGGGGCCTCCTAACCAAGCACACCAGAGCAGTCACAGCATACCGCCGGCGGGCAAGGAATGGCTTCACAATGGTACAAGGCGAAGCACAAACACAAAGTGAGGTGTCTCCACCTCGGAGGGAGGAGCCAGGCAAGGAAACCAGTCTAAATTTTCGCCGGAGTTGGCTGACTCCTAATTTTCAATTCGAGAACCAAGAAGAAAGGGACGGAGTGTAGAACGAAGACGAACCAAGAGAGAAAGCAAATATCAAGCGAATATCCAGAAGGACACGAACCAGATGACCATCAATTTACAATTTGTAATTTCAATTTGACTTCAATGAACATTGCTGTGGAGAAGAAATTGGAATTATACAGTCGGCGTGAACTACCCGGAGCAGCAGTTGCCGCAGCAGTCGTACTCCCTCGAGGCAAGCTGACCAGGGAGGAAGAGACACCGAGGGCTTGCGTCGAGGGAGTACGAGGCACCTCGGGCTCCTCACTTTGCCATTGTGAGGCCAGATTGTGCACTGTAAAAGTGGGGGGCCGGGACACCCTCCAAAGCACCTTGGGCACCAAGGCTTTGATAGTGGCTGTGAAAGCTTCCAACCCCTGCTACCGACCAATTTCACAAACTTCTTGCACAGAAAGGCCTATGTTTTGATTAAACCAACCTCTGCACCTCTGGTGGAGTGGGATCCCCAAACCTGGGGGGTAACCCGAGACTGGGCAAAAATTATTTGGTGATAGAAGCAATGGTATCTGCCTTAATTTCCTTATAGGGGGGTTTTAACGTAATTAAAAGGGGACCGCAGGTTTCATAAAGAAACGTGTTTCTGCCACAAAAGACATCATCAAATGAAAGGACTGATTTGGGGCACTGTAGAATGGAGACAACTCTCTCCCACTTATGAAGGTTTTGACCTTAACGTTTAACTTTAATGTAGGGTGCCCATTCCAACACACTGGTGGTTCTTTGGACTGATGCAAATCAGAACTTCTGTATAAACAGAGGATTTCTGAACAGAAAATGAGTTGTGTACGCAGTGTACACATATCCGAGTGCAGGGAGACTGTGCCAGCCCCAGGAGGATAGGATGGAATCCAAGAATGCACCATATTTTTTATCTCCAAAGTTTGGTTGCAAAGCCTTTTATACGGCGCGAAACATGGCGTGGAACCTCAGGCATCCAAAGCCAGGGATCAAAAGCATAGCACTGTATTCATTGCGTGCTTGGGCATTCGAAAATTGAAACAGTTGACTTAAAGCGTCTAACACTTTGTCAGTGGTGGCTTCAGGGGGTGGGTAACTCCATTTTGTCCAAGATCACCCATAAAATTTAAAGGCGCTTTGTAGTGCTTTAAGCTGGGGTTTCTTTCCAGGGAATCGTTAATGATTGCCTTTTGTTTGTTTCCCCTGCAGAATTTGCCTGATCAAGTCAGGCAAAGCAGGGGCCACATGTAGGGTGCCATTTTCCCCCCTTGAATTTGGTGAACATACCCATGTCAGTGGTGATTTTAAGGTCAAGGGGTCCCTGGTACTTTCATTTTTATTATACTGGGGCCACCAGGTGGCTAATTCCCAGTAGGGGGTGACCACCAAAACTTCGGCCTTTGTAAACTTTTTTAATATGTGGAGAAATTTTTGAATTACAGTGGGGAGTGCATATAGATCCTCCACGTTGTCCAGAGGACACTGTAAGGCATGTACTGCTGTGGCTTCCCAGTGGGGCCACCTGGACACAAATTGCGGCAGTTTTTTGTTGCCCGGTGAGGCAAAATGGTCTGCTTTTAGGGTTATTAAATTTTTGAACTGCTGTAACAGCCATTGAAACAGTTGGGCGTCCAGGGAATAATCCCCCTTGTCCATTATCCACCTGCTTATGGGGTCTGCTAAGCATTCCTTTGAAGGGACCCAGTTTACTTGCAGGTGTACGTTGTGTTCCATACACCATTTGAAAAACGGGTCTTAGCATGGAATTGAAGGGGTCTTTTTTGCCCCCCCCCCCCTGTTAAGTAAACTCCTCGACTGTCCACTGACAGGGACACAAGTTTCTCCAGTTTGGCTGAGGTTTTGTACTGTTCTCATTACTGCACTTAACTCTTTGAAATTTATGTGCAAAATGGTGTTTCCCTTTATAATTCCTGCACAAGTTTGCCTGTTCGAATGTCCACCGCCTCCCCTCAGGGATGGGTACCGCTGTCTGAGTGCAACTCCCTGGTGGCAATTATATCCGGATATGCCACAGAACCGTCGTTCAAAACACACGTCGATTGCGTTTTTTTTCACATCCTCCACATACGGCTTGTGTTTGGTGTCAACAAGGACAATACGTCCTGGGGTGTGTTCAGCCAGCCCCCAAACACCGCCAAAAGTCTGATTAACAGAAGCCAGAAACTTTTTCAGCCTTCTCCACTCAGTCACACGACTAAATCCTGTCTTTTTGCTTCTTCGTGCCATGGTGAAAAGCTGAATGTCTTGCGCAGAATGTTTCACGTCCGAAATAAGGAAGTCCTTCAAAGCACAAAGGGAAGAAGCACCAGACAAAAAGCGG
>CAAHFI010507315.1:0-12831 GCA_900893395.1 Euglena gracilis
TGGGGGTGGTTTCCACCGTATCACTGGTGGTGGTGAATTTTCTTTCAGCAGGTCTAACCACTGACTGGCACAGCACAGCATTTTACAGTGTCCGAGTATGTTTCAGTGATTCCTTTTGTGATTATTGTTTTTCCATGTGTTTTTTCATGGTGATCTGGTGTTGGAGGCAGATGCAATCATCCTGGAGACATATTCTGGATTTTCAGTTGACAGAGTTTGGCTTAACGGAAAAAACAGCCAAGACAAACATTTTTGAATCTGGTTTCTGGGGTGCATGTTTTTCCCCAGTTGCTTTCCACTTAAATGGAGACGCCCAGCCACGATGCTTGGGAATTTCTCCTGGTGTTCAGGCAGCCAGATCAATGGTTTTCAGTTTCAGAATTTTCAGTTTTCGGTAATTGTCCCGAATGTCATTTGGGGTGGGGCGCGGTGTGGACATGTGTCACCATCCCAGACGGGGACAAATCAGTCATCTCAGGTTGGATTTTTGTTTGTGTTTTTGCTGGTCCCTTTTGTCACGGGACAGTTTTTCCAGTGAGAAACTTTTCCCCAGGGCAGGGAATGTGTTTGGAGAATCGGCACAATTTTTGGGATTTTTCAGTCCAGTTTTATTTGTGGTTTTCGAGTGTGGCAGCCCAGCAGGCCTGTGGAAGTTTTTATCTGGGTTTTGCCAAATCCTGAGGCATGGGGGAGACCTCTGATATTCCACTCGAACCAAAAAGTTTTTTGGAAAGCGCGCAAAGAGGGGTTCCAAGGGTGGGGCTAGGACCCAGGCCAGGAATAAACACCCCTGTGGGCACCCATCTAAGGGCTCAGGAAACAGTTTCAGCTTTTCAGTCAGTGGGAACCAAGGTGGGATTGACCCAGGAGGAAAAAGACACCCCTGATGAAATTTCATTTTTGGGCCAGCAGTGCATCATCATCATTTGGTTCAGTTTTTCAGTGAAAAAACTGTTGATCTGTGGTTGCACTTTCTGCGGCAATTTTTCGGCTGTGGAGTTTGCTTGGGGAGAAAAACTCAGAAGTGGGGGACGCCTCACAATGCAAAACTCCCAAAGGCATTTTTGCAGTTTGAGGCTTGCTTATGCAATTTTCGTGTGACCCATTTGATGGATCATTATCAGATTTTAAGTGCCGTTCTGGTTCAGAGTTAAGTTGCATTTTCAGGTTCGGTTCAGCGAGAAAATTCAGAAATCTGCCTTCCGTGTGCCAGTGGTGAATTTGTGTGTGTGTGTGTGTGCTTTGTCATGCAGGTTCAAGCAATCAATCAAACAGAAGCACCGAAGAGAAGCAACGCAAAGAAGAATTTGAGAATTTCAATGTTGATTGTTCAAGAAGTTCAAATTTGTTGACTGGGACAATGATGATTACATTGACATTGAATTACATTGAGATCTAAAGCAGACAAGTCATCAAGGAATTTGATTGAACTTATTGAATTCAAGGATTTCAACAGTTTGCAAAGAATCAACTTCAAAGACTGGGATCAACATTTCAATGAGATTGAACAACAGATTTCAATGACATCAATGAGACCCAAGCAATTGAATCACATGATTACGATTGTCATGATCACAATTGTGGACTGTCTGTGGAGTTGAAACGGTGGATACATTAATTTACTCAAGTGCTATGAAGTGTAATGGCCGACCAAAGTGCCTGCAGTGGGCAGCACTTCCAAAGCCCAGGTCCAGCACAGGTTGGCTGCTGTCACAGATTTTTCATGTTTTTGGGTCTCAGGATTTTGCTTGTGTTTGGAGCCATTTTTTCTCCCCTTCCTCGTGCAGCTGGGGGGGGGGGGGCTGTGTTGAGCCCGTTTTTTGTTGGTGTGGTGGATCAAAATCAGTTTTTGGCTTTACGGTTGGATTTTTTTTGACTCAGAATTGATACCCCTGTGAGACGTTTGGGTGGGGACAGGATTGCATCATTTTGTGACCGGATGTTTTGGTCATACCCCAGATGTTACGGGGTTTGATGAAAGATCCATTTTTCTCATTTTTTTTCGTCAAATGTGGATTTCAGTTTTGCAGACAGGAATTTTTAACCACATGGCCCTCCCACCACTGGTTGACGGTGGGGGGGGGGGCGGCACTGTGAAGGCCCGTCCTTAGACAGGTGCTGGATTTAGTTTGATTTCAGTCGGTTGGATAACGGCCCAGGTTTGTGACTTTTTTGTTTGGAGGCTGAAGCCGGATTGACCCCCATGGCCCATGTGACTGGGGGGGGGGCAGCGAAAAAAGCTTTGGCTGAGAGAAAATTGGATTTGAATTTTCAGTATTTTTGAGTTTGCCATGTCATTTGACCATTTGACCCCATTGCCCCGTGTGATTGGCGGGGGGGCAGTGAATTTTAATTGGCAAGCCGAATTGGTTGGTTTCGGCTGTGAATTGGTTGTGCCCAGGGTTGGGCTGGAATGGCCTGGCCCATATGCAACGGTATGCTGCTGGATGTTGCTTCTGTTGGGTTGGTTGCTCTCGGTTGGACTTTGTTTGTTGGATGTGGCAGGTTTGGAATTCTCGATGTTGAGGGCTCTTGTAGGCCCTGGACTTGTGGGTTGGACCCAGATTTTTGATTTTTGAGGATTTCTTGTTTCTGGAGGATTTTTACACAAAGAGTTGGAAAAAACCTGGGATTTTGATGATTTTTTGTCTGGAGGATGAAAAACGAGTTGGATTTTAGAACTCAGATTTTTGATTCGGTTTGGATTGTGACTATTCGTCAAAGGCATTTTTTTCATGGAACACAACTTGGAGGCATCCGAACCCGGGGGGGGGGCTGGACTGGAGATGACCCCTCCTCCGTGCATAGGCCCTGGTGTGGGCCGCCGAGAAAAAAAAAACAGCCACGTGGGCATTAAAGCCCAGTGACATAGTGGCTGTGGGCCAATGTGAAGCCCTGTTCTTTTGGCGTTCAAAAAAATCGACCCAGTCATTTTCGGTTGGAATGCATGACAAGGAAGTGAGCGTGCATACGCACAAAACACACAACCGCACACGCACACGAACCCGCGCACCCATTGTACACTATTCCATATAACCGCTTGCCCTCTCACCTCTTCACTTTCGCTCAGCCATTTGCTTCTTTCCTTACCCCAACTATCCCGAATTGGAAAGGAATGCCTGGGTTTCTCTTTTTCTTTCCCACACAAGTCGTTTTCTGAGGCACTACTGGCCAAAGTCCCTGATTTTTTTATAAAAAAAATCGAAATCGAAGTCTCACTGAATGAAAGCTGCCAAAAAAAGAAATTTCACCGAGGGGTAGCGTGGGACCTAGGCCTTGGTGTAGAGTGCCCAGAGTTGGTTTCGCTCAGAATTTCAGATTTTGTGTCCAAAGACCCGTTCCCCACGCTAGTCGGAGGAAAGGGGTTGGGGGGCTTCCCCCGAAGACCTGATTTTCAGAGTCCCCAAGGTGCCCGATATTATGGCTGGGGGGGGGAGGGTTCAAGACTCGTAACCCTGATTTTCAAAAAAAAAAAGTGACAGGACCCGTTTTTTCGCCCCACAAAAAATATCAACTTCACTCTCCCTTTTTTGTTCTGGGGGGGGGGGGCAGAAAAACAGGTCCGACTGACGTCGCAAGGGAGGGGTGTCGGCTCCGCTGGCGTCGGCAGCCAAAACTTTCCAAAAATTCCCAAAAAACCCCAGTAGGAACCACCAAAGCAAGTCAACCGCCACGCGCGAGAGAATTGGAACCCCAGCAAATTCAAGAAAAGAAAGTCATTTGGGAATTCCAGAAAGAATTGAAGAAAGATACACAAAGAATTGACAACCGTAAGAAGCCAAGGCATTCCATTCCACATTTTTGTTTTCTTGCCCCACAACTCACCTGATCTCAAAGGTACTCACCAACCCTTTCAAGTCCCAGGTTTGTTGTACTCTGCTGTTTGATCCTAAGTAGGTGGGTTGGTTTGTAATTGGCCACCATTTGGAACCAGAAGTTGAAAACATGGGGAAAAACCCAACAATGGATACAAAAAAAGATCCTACGCGGGCAACTGGGGCCCTGGGTCGGGGGGGCACACCTCACCCCCTTCACAGTCTGTTGATTTACTGGAAAACGGGACCACTTTCACAAAGACCCTGGCCTGAGCCCACCAGGGCCGGAAAAGGGAAGTTGCGGCCCCAGCGAAAGCGGCAGCCCCCCCCCCCGGGCGAGCAGGGTCCTGGACCCCCAACGCTAAATAGCAATCCCTCCTGTCCATCTCCCATCTGCTTATGGGGTCTGCTAGACATTCTTTCAAATGGACCCACTTTAATTGAAGGTTTATGCTGTGCTCCATGCACCATTTAAAAATGGCCTCAGAATGGAATTGAAGGGTCCCTTCTGCCCCCCCCTTTGTTATGTAATAGTAGATTACCTGGTGTCTACTGACAACGAAACTATTTCCCCTGGTCTGCTGAGGCTTTTTACAGTATTTATTGCTGCCTACAGCTCTTTTACATTTATGTGCAAAATGGAGATTTCTCCAAAATTCTTGCACAAACTTGCCTGTTTGGATGTCTACCCCCCAGGCATGGTGCTGCTGTCTGTGTGCAACTCTCTAGTTGCATGCGTGCAACTCTCTAGCTGCAGTTTTGGGGAAGGGTCTCCCCAGGTGTCTAAGAAAATTTTCTTTTCCCTCAATTGGGCTTTCATTTGCCGTGAAATGGGATGTTTTTAATCCAGGGCGCTGTGGAATTTGCCACCCAAAAAAAATGCCAGGGAGTCTGTAGAAGCCCTTAAAAGGGGCAGGGCCACGAGATTACACCTTATCTGGACCAAATTGCAGCCAGTTGCCTTTTTGACATGAAATATTTTTTCACAATTTTCCCCAGTTCCTTCTTTATTGTCTTTACTTTCTGTGGGCACTTGCAATTTCCTTCTTGGAAGTTCAGTTGAAACCCAAGATGATTACATTTGGGTGGGCTGAAGGTTGGACTTGTGACATTAATTTTGAACCGGATTTCAGTAAATATGACCACTGTGTTGAGACGAATTTGTAATTGTTTTGTGTTCGGCAACCAGCAAAGCGCCGTCCAGGTATATGAAAACTTGAATGCCCCTTTTTATCCACAGCTTTTCAAAATGTTTCATCACCCCCATGAATTTTTGGGACATGAAATTCAGGCGGAAACAGCCTGCCTGAAATTCCCAGGTCTGCCCCCCCCACCTGATGTCTTAAAAATCGCCTTGGTTCCTGGCTGACCTGGGATGTGAAAATACGCATCCTTCAAGTCGATTTTTGCTGCCCAGTTGCCTTTTTCCAAAACTGGCAAAGTGTGCAGTATGTTATCCAGTTTGAAAGTTTTCAGTGAAAAGTGTTGGTTTAATTCTTTGCAGTCGCTGATCATTCTCCATTTTGTTGCTCCCCCTTCTGGTATTGAAATAAAAAACCATGGTACTAAATGTTGGGGTTCCTGACTCCCCCACTCTTTTTACTGAACCAGTTTTCTCGTAGTCCAGCAGAATTTTTCTGCCATTTTCAGGTCGACATTTGCTCTGGGTTTTGGGTGGGTAGACAATTTTGGGTGCCTTACCCAGGGGGGTTGGATGCCACCTTTGATGAGTTGACACGTTGCTGGAGGGGCACTTTTCTGCCACCACTGCAGGCTTTTTGGAAGCCTCTGGTGTAGAGGGTGTCTGCCCATTTTTCATCCATTCAACTTATTTCCCCAATCAGGTAATTTTCTGAGAGTTGGGAAGGGGTTGTTGTACATTTTACCCTTGCTTGATCATTTTGAAAAAGACACAGGTGGGGTGCATTCACTATCTCCCTCTCTGCTCACCTACTCTCTGGTCTCCACTTTGTTCTCGGTGGTGTCAGACGACATCCATGTAGTGGCCTTTGAGGTCCCCCCCTGTTTTTGATCTTCCCCTGCCATGGGTGTAAACAAATGATCTGGGGGGTTAACCCCCTTTTCCTCCACTACCCCCTCTGGGGAATCCTCCTGTGGTTGTGGCAACTGATTTAAATGACGTGTGCACCTTATCTTCTTGGTGGCCAGTGTTGGACCCCCCCCCTTTGGGCCCCATTGCCCTGGCGTATGTGGCCTCCGTGACCCTGAAATTTTGGGCTGCCATGGCCTTGCTGATGATTCTGGCCTTGCTGGTCTTGTGAATGAAACTGGTCTTCATGTTACTCCATGGCCTTGGATACAATTATGGCCTCCATGGCCCTGGTAGCTTTTGCTTGGTCTTCAGCTCTATTTTAAATCTGGGGGAGCTGCTGTGCCCCCCCACGTCCTCTTAGGAGGAGTTGTTGTGTTAGAAAAACTTCGGGGAATTGACAGACCTTTGCTGCCCCTTCCTGTGGGAAGTTGCCAGTGGAATTGGACCCAATGGCCACCACCTTGTCCTTGATTCCATGTTTTCCACTTTTGTTTGAAATTTGTCGTGGCAGGTGGGTGGCATTGTGTTTCCTGCCTTGGCATCTTCTGTGTCTCTGCTGTCCCATCGTTCTTGGCGTTCTGGCCCCAATGCCCAGGTTTTTCTGCCCGTATTTGGCTGTGGTTTCCTTCCTCCTTCTTGTCTTCTCTGCCCACTGTTGTCCACAGTCCGTGGCCGTCTCTGGGTGGGTATTTTGCTGGGAAATTTCTGATAGAGGGATCTGGGGGGAAGGGGCGGCCACGGTTTGCCACGTTTCGTCTGCACCTCCAGGTTCTCCAGCTTCTGCGGCGACTGCTGCTTAGGGTAGTTCACGTCGACTGGAGAATTCAAATTTCTCCACAGCATTGCTCACCGAAGCCAAAGTGAAATTGTAAATTGATGTTCGTCTGGTTCGTGTCCTCTGGATATTCGTTTGATATTGACTTCTTCTCTTGGTTCGTCTTCGCACTAGTCTCTGTTCCTTTCTTCTGGGTTGTCGAACGGAAAATTCAGAATCAGCCAGCTCCGGCAAAAAAAAGGCACTAAGCAGAAACTCCTAACCCACTAAACCCCCCCCAAATATAAAAACCCCCCAAAATACAAAACCCACCCCAAATATAAAACCCCCCCTGAGGACCTTGAAATCCCGCCCGGGTGTGCCCCCCCCCCCTCCGGCGCGAAGCGCCGGGAGGGAAAATTTTCGACAAATATCTCCCAAAATTATCATTTTTGGCAGATTTGGGTACAATTTTTACCAAAAACATGTGAAAATTGCTCCCTCGCCCGAAAAATGAAGTTTTTGGACCCCAAGGGTGGGCGTATTTGTTATTTTGGACCAAAAAAGTGACTACTGGAGCCCACCGGGAAGTTTATTTTCAGACCAAATATAAAACCCCCCCAAATATAAAACCCCCCTCGGGGTCTTCAAATTTCCGCCCAATTATAAAACCGGGGGGGGGTTATATTTGGGGGGTTTACAGCAAAGCAAGGCCTTTGTGCTTCGCCCTCGTGTCCTCCCCCTGTCGTTTTTCCGCGAGGGAGTACGAGTTCGCCGGTGGTTTGTTGTTTTTTGTAATTCCTTTTTGGGTGTCTACCCTTCGAGATTTCGGAGTGTTGAGGCCCCGTTCGCTATTCCGGAAGCAAAAGGCAGCTGCCCCCCCTTCTCGTACTCCCTCGAGGCAAGCCGGAGGAGGAAGTGACACCGAGGGCAAAGCACAAAGACATTGTGAGGCCAGCACTGTATGCATTACGGGCCTGTGCCCTTAAAAATTGAAAAAAAGTGTCAACCACTTGGTCAGTGGTGGCTTCGGTGGGGGTACCCGATTTTCTCCAGAATCACCCATAGAAGCGTAAAGGCATTTTGATAACGCCTTATACTGGGGTATCTTCCCACAAAACTGTTAATGGTTGTATTTTGTACTTGTTTCCCTTCCACAATTTGCCTGAGCAAATCATGCAAAGAAGGGGCCACCTGGGGGGTGGCATTTTTTCTCCCTGCAATTGGTAAACATACCATTGTAGGGGGTGATTTTCAGGCAGGGTGTCCCTGGTACGTTCATTTTATTAACTGGGGCCACCAGGTGGCTGAATTCAGTAGGGGTTACCATCAAAACTCTGGTCTGTGAAACATTTATAATCTGGGGAGGAATTTCTGAATTACTGACCAGGGAGGGTTTGCATAAAGGTCCCCCAAATTTTCCAGGGGACATTGTATTGCGTCCACTGCTGATGCCTGTCAGTGGGGGCACCTGGGCACAAAAATTGGGCAGTTTTTTGTTGCCTGGTGAGGCAAATAAATCTGTTTTCAACGCTATGAACTGTTTGAAATGTTGGTTGAGCCAGTGAAAGAGTTGGGGGTCCAGTGAGTAATCCCCCCTGTCCATTTCCCAGCTGCTTATGGGGTCTGCAAGGAATTCCTTTGAAGGAACCCACTTAACTTGCAGGTTTATTCTGTGCTCCATGCACCATTTGAAAAATGGTCTGAGCATTGTGTTGAAGGGGTCTTTTTTGCCTCCCCCCTTTTGTCAGGTAATAATAAATTACCTGTTTGTCCACTGAAAGTAGAACTGTTTCTCCAGCTTGCTTAGGCTTTTTACTGTGCTTATTGCTGCACTTCGTTCTTTGACATTTATGTGCAGTGTGGACTTTTCCCGCCAAATTCCTGCACAATGTTTCCTGTAT
Source organism: Euglena gracilis (assembly GCA_900893395.1). NCBI lineage: Eukaryota > Euglenozoa > Euglenophyceae > Euglenales > Euglenaceae > Euglena > Euglena gracilis. The sequence goes on from CAAHFI010507315.1 coordinate 8,527, forward strand.
GGATGTCTAATCCCCCCTAGTCGTGGGTGCTGCTGTCTGAGTGTAACTCCCTGTGGCATTTTGGGGGAAGTGTCTTCCTTCCCATGTGTCCAGCAGAATTTTTATTTCATTTAGCTGGGTTTTTTTTCTGATGAAATGTGATGTTTTGAGTCCCAGGGGGCTGTGGAGTGTTTTTCCAGAAAATTGGCCAGGGCATCCGTAAGAGGCCTGATAAAGGGCAGGGCCATTAGGTTGGACCTGAATTGTCCCAAAATGGAAGCCAGCTGCCTTTTTGACATGAAGTCCTTTTTTTTACCGTTTTTCCCAGCCCCTTTTTGATGGTCTTGACTTTTTGTGCGGGGAATTGTAACTTTCCTTCTTGGAAGTTTAGTTGAAACCCCAGGTGGTTTACAATTTGGGTGGGTTCCAGGGTTTACTTTTTTTACATTGATTTTGAAACCTGATTTGACTAAATCCCTGACGATTGTGTTCAGGTAATTTTGTAGGGTGTTTCTGGTGGGGGCCACCACCAAAATGTCGTCCAGGTAAATGAATACCAGGATGCCCCTTTTTCTCTACAACTTTTCGAACGTTTTCATGACCTCCATTACCATTTGGGACATCATGTTCAGGCCAAAGCAGCCTTCTTGGAACTCCCAAGTTCCCCCCCCCTACCTGATGCCTCAGAAATGGCCTTAGGGCCTGGCTCACTGGTATGTGAAAATAGGCATCCTTTAGGTCTATTTTGGCTGCCCACTGGCCTTTTTCTAGAATTGGAAGGATTTGCTGGATGTGATCCAGATTGAAAGTGTTTACATGGAACTGCTGGTTTATTTGCCTGCAGTCGCTTATGCCCCCCCTCTGGCTTTGAAATTAGAAACCAGGGAATTTGATGTTGGGTTCCTGTATCCTGAACCCTCTTTATGGACCCAGATTTTTCGTAATCCAACAGGAATTTTTCTGCTTTGGTCAGCTTTAGATTTACCCTGAATTTTGGGTGGGTGGACAACTTTGGGTTTCTGTCCCAGGGGGTTGGATGCCATCTTTGATCAGTTGGCACGTTGCTGGGGGGGGGGGCATTTTTGTTCCACAATTTTAGGCTTTTTTGAAGTCTCTGGTGCAGGGGGTGCTTCCCCACTTTTACTCCATGGAAGTTATTTCTCCCAGCAAGTGCTTATGTGGGGTTGTGGGTTGGGTTGATGACCATTTTCCATCCAATGGACATTTTGGGATGAATGCTGTGACCTGCTGATGGGTGGTTGGGAATATGGCAACCCCTGGGTTTACAAGTTGTCGAAAACTGTAGGGGGGGGTGCATGCATCTCTCACACTCTCTCTTGTCCTCCACTCTGATCTTGTTGTTGGTAGACATGCCATAGGGGGCCACTGTGGGTCCCCCCTTCGGTTGACCTTCCCCTGCCATGGGCAAAACAAAAAGATTTGACAGGGGGGCCACTGTGGGTCCCCTGTCCCTCTCCCACAAGGTCCACTGTGGGTACCTTGTCCCCCTTGTCCAAAGAAAGGGCCTCTGTGGGTCCCTTGGGGGTCTTCCTGGGGCTGGCCATGCAGTAGGCCCTTTTGGGCTGTAGCCGGTTAGCTTCTGGCCCCCAGGGCCTGTAAACTGATGCCCCAGTGGGCTTAAAATTGTTGGCTGTAATGGCCTTGGCCCCATGGCCTGGTTTGGCTTGATTTGATGTGGGTCTCCAGCTGCATGTGAAGTCTTGGGGGGCCTCTGTGGGCCACCCCTTTCCCCTTTGAGGGTTGATAATGGAGACATTTTGGGTATTTAGGAAGACTTTTTTTTGCCCCGTCCAGTGGGCATGTGCTTGCAAAAACGGCCTCCAAGGCCTGGTCAATGTTGTCCCCCTTGGCCCACATTCCATCTACCCGTACTGGGGTTTTGAATTGCCGGGACTTTGGTGGATGACCACCTTGGGCCTCCATTGCTTCCCCCTTTGAGGGACTGGACCAAATTTCTGGTAGAATGGGTTTGATATTGGTTTTCTCTTTGGTTTCTTGGCCACCAATTGCCAAGGGCTGTGGCTGTCCCTTTTGGGGTTGAGGAATTTTCTGAAAGGGAAATTTTATTTGGGAGAAAGCCACGGATTGCCAGATGGAGGCCGCATCGGCAGGTTCTCCAGCGGTATCTTCTCGGGAACGGTATTGTCAAGCTATTGCTTCTGAGCTCGTAGTCTTTCATAGTTCATTGAATTCAAAACTTTTCAAATTCCAACTTGATGTTTCGGTCTTGACCACAGCTTCAATGCTATATTCCTGGTGTGGATGTTGTTCTCAAAGAGGGAGTCGGTTAACCTTGCCGTCAGGAAGAACACTTTAATAGGTATTTTTTTCCAAACTTGACCAAACGTTGAGTAGGTCCTCCCTTCTGGATATTCTGCTGTCTTGACTTCTTCTCTTGGTTTTACCTCGTGCGTAGATTTTATTCCTGTCTTCTGGTGTCGAAGGGCAATTTAGGAATCGGCCACCTCCGGCGACAAAGGCACCAAGCGCAGACTCCTAACCCAGCGCCCCCAAAACAATCACAACAAACCGCCGGCGAGCAAGGCACGGCCTCGCAATGGCAAAAGTGCTGACCCGGGTGCCCTTTTTCTTGGAGCCTCAAAAAGCCCGCGAGGAGGGTTTGGGTCCGCCGCGGGGGCCGCGCAGAGCCCGAGGTGCCCTGCTCATAGCACTGCCTATTAGAGCTGCCTGTCTTCGAAACCCCACCACTCCCCTTCAGTTCAGAAAACTTATTTCAACTCCTCAGGCGGCAAAGCGCAAAAAAAATTATGGATAACGCAGCGTTTTCTTTTCCCTTTCCAGCCAGAGGCGGAGGAATTTTTTCGCGTTCTTTTGAAGCATCATCCTTGCAAAATTTTCAAATTTTTTCTTCTTCTTCAAACAAACCTCAGGGAAGGTTTTTTGGCCCCTCGCATAATTGGGGGGTGGGCATTAAAGTTGGGGTTAGGTTTGGGTCGAAACAGGTCGTCCCCATCATCTTGATGGCTGAAGGCACAGAAGTCCCACACGACAAACCAAAAAAACGGTTGGCCCGCTTTGGCCCACGCCAACGGGTCCCCAAGCGCGCCGCCGAAGCGACGCCGGGCGATACACAGCCGCCGCCTCTGGGGAGCGGCTGGTAGGGGCGTAACCCTCCTCTGCCGCCGTATGCAGCAGGGCTGCGCGGAAGGCCCGGGGGGGAGCACAAAGGGAAATGTTGACGTGGAAGAGGGGGATGGGTTGGGGAGGGGGGGTCGATTTTTTTTTGGTATTTCTGGGGGCAAGGTTTGAAGAAGAAAAAAACCTGAAAGCCCCATTTCCCACATGCGCGCGCAAAGCGCTAAACGAAAAACGTTTTCAAGAAGGGAAGACCTCACCCCCCCTCCCCAGGGGGGAGGGGCGGAGTCCAACTTGTCCGGTCACCTGCTGGAGCTGCGAGCAGGAAGAGAAGGTCACTCCTCTTCCTGGTGGAGGAGGAGTGACCGCCTCCCAGGAAGGGTTAAATAGAAATGCGGCTGATGGATTCGACCTCCCCCATAAGCTAGGGGGACACCTGCTGTTGCCATGGGAAATGCCTGCTATGGGAAATTGGCGCGGGGTTTTCCTGGAGTCCTGTGCAGCACTGTGCGACGGAGAGCTCAGGCATGAAAATAGCAGGAGTTTCCGCGTTGGGCCGGACAAAGTTGCCAACGGCTTGGGGGGGGGATGGATGCACAGAAAGAGCGCAGAGTGGGAGGGAGGGGAGGCAGAGGAGGGGACGGGGCAAACAGCGACCGATGCCCTGTGTGGCACGACTGCTTGCAGGCACCCATTCCATCGGCTTCTGTGGGCAGGAAAGCATTGTTCTGGGCAGGACTGCTAACAAAAGGGGGAGACGCAGGAAGTCGGCGCCAATGCGAAATACAGCCAGGGTCATTAAATAGTGGGGAGTACGATCCACAGGAATTAATTAGTGGGACAGGTAAAAATCTTATTTTGATGAAAAAAAATACAAAAGAGGTGTATACATGGTGTGAAATCCGGAAGAATTGAAGGGTTTGAGTTTGCAGCATGTATGTTTGCACCGAACTTCACCCAATGCTTGACGCAGGGCTGTGAGAGTCCGCACAGTAGCTCTTGGGATCTGCACGAGCGCAATGTCGAAGCACATGCAACATGGATGTGTAGCGGGCTGACCTCGACGAAGACGGCTGGTCAGCAGCCCAAAAGTCGCTCCGGCTGTGGAAAAGCACAGCCCTTCAGTTTTCCCCTGAGAATCAGCCATGAATATTCAAATGGGGTTGACGTTTGGGCTGGTTTCGGGCTTCTCTCTTCCATTAGGGGGTT